>PVIR01034449.1:0-17160 GCA_004026965.1 Petromus typicus
GTAAAGCAGTACAACCACTATGGAAATTGGTTAGTACAGAGATGTCTCAAAAACTAAAAATACAAATTCCATATGTTGCAGTTATTCCTATTCTAGGTATCTTCCCAAAAGAGAAAGGACAACACATCACAGTGATATATGTCTTTTCATGTTTATAGCAGCACAGCTCAGAACAGCAAATCTCGAAAGTGGCCTGTGTGCTTATCAACAGATGAATGGATAAAGAAATCATGACATTTATACACAAAGACATACTACTCTGCTATAAAAAGGCATAAAGTTGTGTCATTTTAAGAAAATGGATGTACTGTGAGAACCTAACAGTAAGTGAAATAAATCAGACATACGAGCTTTAAATTTCATATGGTTTCATGTGAGAAACTCAAAATATAAAAAGAGTGAAATAAAAAATAAGAGGAATTAGGGACCTAAGTCTTTTACAAATGGAAAGGAGATAAAGAGATGAAAAGAGTAGGGAAGTAGCAAAGAGAAAGGAAGAAAAATACACAATAAGATGTGTTATGTACATGAACCAACTCCCCATGAGGAATATAATCAATATGTACTGGAAATGTGTACAATGAAGATTGCAGAAAAATGCAGGCACTGTGTGTAGGGGTCTTTGTTATCCTTCTGTAGACTAGAAAAATCAACAGGATGAAGATCCAAAACAGATTGCACCCCTCCCCCTAGAGTAGACAAGGTACATCGTGGCCCAAATCAGTGTGGAAATCAGGCTGGTTTCTGGGCTCTGGATCCCTTAACCCATAGATAGTACAGCACAGTCAGTGTTCAGGATTCTGTAACTTCAACTGATGAGTCACCAGGATACCAAGATCTTCCCTCCCTGTTCTCGGATACCTGATAAGGTGTCACTGCTCCGGTGGAAATCAGACTACAAACAACAGTATTCTTGAAACAGAACCATTGATTTAAATGGGAAATGACTCATGTTAGATGCTTTTCAAAAAGCACTTAGGGCACGTAAATAGAGAAGAATGCAGGCAAGAGATAAGCAGGAAGGATGGACACCACTAAGTGGAGAACAAGGGCAGGGGAGGAAGGATGGGATCAGAAGTTCCCGGTCACACGTTAGCTCACAGATGACCCTGCATCTTCTCGCTGTTAAATACCAGCTGATGCCTCTTTATTACGTGCTACATGCTGACTATAAGAGAATAATTTCTTTGCCTCATTGGTTTTTGAGCCTAAGATTCTGAGGTCCTTGTCTTACTGTTGCTATCTCTTGCCAGTGGCTGGGGGGGGAGGTGTCAGTAATACCTGGGTTTTCTGTTAGAATGAGGGGCTCAGTGCTATCTTGAAAACCATTAAAATCAGTACCTATCAAAACTTTTAAATGGGAGTTTTTGTTTAAAAATCATCTCAGTTTTATTTCTGTACAAAACCCTGTAAAGAAGTTCAATACATATGTTCCTTGTTTAATGACTCGCCTTGTTAAGGACTGTTTGGACTTATTATCCAAATTCTGACTATGACTTGGGAACATGAGTGGCAGTACAAACATACGGAGGCTTCTTTTATAGTCCAGTACTGTAATTTTTGCTGATTATACTGCATGGTACAGTACTGTAGCTTCATGTTCTGTTCTACATTGCAGTATTGTGTATAAGAGTTAGAAAAATAAAAGCAAAGTCATAAGTGGGAGTTTTCCTTGAACTACTTATTCTGAACACTGTACACACCACATAACATTCCTCATTTAGCAACAATTAAATCTAATGACCTAGTTGCAGGAACTGTACTAGGTTGTTAGATGAGGAATATTTGTGGAACTGACTAGGAAACACATACTCAAAATATAGGCCTATTTATTTATTTTTAGATGTTTGCTTACTCAAAAAATCTCTATAAGTACCCACCACTTTGAAGGGAGGAAGAAGAGAAGGCAAAGAAGGAGAGTACCATTAATTGAAATGTATGTACATGTAAAATAATTCACAAGCAAAAAAATCATGTAATGGACAGACTGAAGTTTTGCTGTGATCTTTGGTCACCTGAAGAGTTACTGACACTGATGCTTTTCATCCATCAAGAATGTATTTTATTCTGTCATGCTTCCCAGGAAAACTGGAAGGAATACACTTTGATAGATATGAACCTACGAACGCAATCGGCTGCTACTCCTGGATTACTCGGCTCTCTCACCTCCCGCTGCTGATTTGCCATTTACCTCTCTTCTCTTCCTTTGCCAGATCCTGATTTGTTAGTGGACAAGAACCTGCTCTCTTACTGCTCAGAGAAAGGTAGTGGCACTACCTCCCTGTGTGACGGTGGCTCCTGGGGACTGTTTTATAAGACATTTCTATGTTTCACCTCACACTCTTCCATTGTGAGGGAGTGGCTGATTCAGAAGCTGCTCCATTGCAGAGACACTCTGAGCATCATGGGTTCAGGGAATCTATGACTATAAACACTAGAGATTAACATTAATGAGAGCCAAAGGGGGCAGACAGGAAACAGAAAAAGTGGGTGTTGCTGATAAAATGATTATTTATCTAAAATCCAAGAGATCAGTTGAACACTCTGTAAACTAATGAAAGAGCTCATTAAGGTGACCAAATATAAGCTAAACATTTAAAAGTTAATCATGCCTTAGGAAATCAGGCATCAAGTTATATGTGCTTTACAATTGCAAGACAATTCTTTTTTTAATTGGCTAGCAATGTAGCACTTACTAGAAAAATAATAGATTCTAGTGGTAAAATTATTTCTCACTCTATAGACAAAGCACACTGGTTTTTGTTTTGGGGTTTTTTGGTTTGTTTTTTGAGACAAGGTCTCGCTTTGTAGTTCATGCTGACCTCAGACTCACTATGTAGCCCAGGCCAGCCTTGAACGCACTCCTCCTGCCTCTACTTCCCAAGTGCTGGGATTACAGTATGAGCCACCATGCCTGGCACTGTGGTATGTAGTTACCAGGATTGAACTTGCTACCTTGCACTTGCCCAGCAGATGCCAGAACCACTGAACTAAACCCTGGCTCCCCTCTGGTTTTTTAAATTGAAATCAACCCCATTAACATATAGTTTTGACAGTTTTATTTTTAAAATTCAAAGCCATTTGTGATTTGTCTCATTCAAGAAAAACAAGTAGCTATGTATCTCAGGAAGTTTGCTTCTACATAGTATAGACACAGTAGTACTAGATTCTCAGGGCTGCTACAACAAAATACCACACATTATGTGGTTTAGATAGCAGAGATCTATTTCCTCACAGTTATGGAGGAAATACAAGTCTGAGGTCACAGGGTGAGCAGAGCTGCTTTCTTCAGAGGCCTCTCTCCTTGGCTTTTAGATGCTCATATTCTTACTCTGTCTCCAGTCTTCCAAATATTTCAATGTCCCTGTCTAAACTTCTACCAGGTATCTTGGATTAGGGCCCAGCCTCAAAAATCCCATTTAAATTTAATTATCTCTTGGAAGAACCTTTCCCTAAATATCACATTCCAAGATACTAAGAGTTAGGACTTCAACACACAAATTTTGCACAGGACACAATTCAGCCTATAACACAAAACTAGGATAAGAACCTAAACTTCGCTAACATGAAACTGACAGAGCAAGGCTCACACGCCCACCCACCTTGTGCTTTGTGGCTGCCACGAGGTGAGCAGCTGCGCTCCGCTGTCCCCTCTCCAACACGATGCTGCACAAAGAATAGAGAACTGAAAATGTGAGTCAGAGTAAATCTTCCTTCTTTAAATGGCCAATGAGACAGGTCACATTACTTTCACTGGAAAGATGAAGAAGCCAAGACACAGAGAAATGAAGATACCCACGCAAATTCACAAATTACTAAATAGTAAATTCAGAACTAGTCTGTGGTCAATTATGGGCAGTCTTGACATTCCACCATGCTTTCTTTTATGTCAGTTTTCCTGGGAAAAACTCACCATAAACAATAATACAAATAGCCCAATTAAATAATAGACAAAAAATGTGACCAGACACCTCTTCACAGAATGGAAAGTAAGCATATTAAAAATGTCCGATTGCATACTAAACTTTTTAATAAACATATTGAGCATGAAACCTATTAGCAAGTGAAGGAGAAATTCAAGTCTGGCTGGGTCAAGTATGCCACATGTATGTCTCCTATCAAGCTATAAGACACCCAAAAGAGTTCAAGCATGTTCCCTCCATTCCATCAAAACTGGCCTATAGTCCCTTGAAGGCCCACCATGGATCATATAACTCTTCCTCTTGCCCAGAGCTAACCATAAAAAGCAACATGCTATAATCCACCCATCAGATAAAACCTTATAATCGCTGCATACTCTTAGCCATGCCCACTCCATCCTGTCTATGTAAGTGTATGTATCTTGCAATAAATATGGAAGTGTTCTCTGAAACCTCCCCAGAGTCTGCATGGTGACATCGCACCTCACCCTCCCCATCCCGCCTCCCGAACCTGCTCTACCTACCACACTTGCAGATGACAACAAGCAAGGCTGAAATCTTACCCGTTGGCAACACCTAGTGCCAGGGAGATGAGGAACACTAGAAACTCTCCTTTGCTGCTATAATTGAATGTGAAACGGAATAGACACCTTGGAAGACATTGGCAGTTTCTCCTACAAACTAATTATCTTCTTGTCGCAATCACATTCCTTTGTCAGTGTTTCTGAAGGCCTGTGAGCTCCAGCTGACTGCTTGCCCTGTCACCCTGGGAGCTCTGTGCCCTCCTACCCTCTGGCAGTGGGACTGTGGTTGCATGCTTCCCCATGTCAGCCTCCCAAGAGGACTGTATCAGTTTTGGTCGCCGCAGGCTTCTGTAGGCTCTTCATGCCTGGGCCGCAGCAAAGAGCCTTTCTTAGAGTTCCTGTCCCACTGTCTCAAAGACTCAAGTTAATCTTGTATCAGCAGAGGGTCACAGAGGAAGGGATGAGTTTCTTGCCCCTCACCCAACAAGAGCAGGTCTGTCTTGTCCCAGTGGACCCTGGTCTCCTGTTGCCCCCGACTCCCTCGCTTGCACTACAGTTAGGAATTCTTATCTCCCCTTGATACAGGTCCTCCTTTACCTGAGAGCAAAGTTCTGGAAGAGCCGAGGTTTCCTCCTTGTGCAATGCCAGGGGAGGTTTGCTCGGCCCCTTGTCCTGCCACTCTTGGGACAGTCAGTAAAGGCTTGTGGGAAAGAGTCGCTGAGTGATGTTGGAATCTCCTTGTGTCTGAGGCTTGCAGGGTAACAAACTTTTGTCAGTCTGTGGTTAGCTCTTTAGACTTCATTAGAACGTTTAGTTTTCTTCTTTTGGCTGTCAGCTACTCCTGCTCCTGCAAAAGGTGAAACAGATTGTGTATCAATCACACCCCTGCATGGAATCTTTCACAGTTCATTTCATCTGGGTGCCTTTGGCCGTAGGCTGTCTATTGACATGTTGGTGAGGAAAGGCACAGAGTACGTGTCCCCACTTTGGAGAGGATACCGGCTCCAGCCGGGCAGTGATGCCTGATACTGACACAAAAGAAGGGAGCACTAAGGGCTCAGGCAGCAGGTAAAAGAAGCAGAACCCAGCGCCCAGCAAGAGGAAGAGTTCAGTCTGAGGCTCAGGCTCTCACACAGGAAGAGTGCAACAGTAAAGTCAGAATCAAAATGGAAAAAGGATGTGGGGGGGAGCCCCAGGTCAGCCACTCCTGAGTGGACTTCCGGAGTTCTTTGCTCAGCTCCTCCCTAGAACAGGATACACTTAGTGGTCTAAGTGGTGTCTTCAGGCTGCAGTTCGGGACTTAAAAGTGGCTACGACGCACAGTCTTAACCTTCGCATTCATAATACCAAACACAGCAAATGCGCTAATCTGTCAGTAGAACTGGTTTTCTGCTTTTACGAATGAGAGCCCCCAGACTCAGAAGCTTAAGTGAGCTGTGAGAGGAACTGAGAGTCCATGGTAGTGTGGAGGTCCGGGCCTTCCCTTATTCCTAGTCAATGTTTTCTCCACCGCACTGCAGATCAGCGGCAAAACCAGGCAACAACCGACAGCGGATCCCATGCGTGCTGGCCCATCTGCACGGAGCAGCCTGGAAGAGCCCGCTGCCCTGGCGCTGCAGGACTTCCTCCGCTGAATGTTGAGGACGAGGCCCCTGTTCTGGAACCTTAATTGTTGTAAAGGCCACAGTGAGCCTGGCTTCCTGGGAAGCCCCGCTTCCTGCCCGGGCAGGCACACACCGGCCTCACCACACCACAGGCTGCTCTGACCGTGGGCATCTGCGCCGCAGGCAGCTCTGCGCTGAGGGCACAATGCACAAGAGCGTGGCTCTACCCCATCCTCTCTGCTTTGCCAGGGCTCCTGGGCCAGCCTTGCTTTGTGCCTTAGCCTGTGCCCCCTGGCCGAGGCTGCCCAGTGCGGGGGCGCTGCACGCCTGTCCCCTCCCCCCTCAAGCCACGGCCCTCTGTAAGTTTCCACCTCTCTGACCTTTCTGAATGTCTCTAGGATTAGTAGTGTGTACCCTACAAATGAGCCTTTCCTTGTGTTTTTATCTGGATTACGTCTCCCTGTTCATCTCGATCATCTCTGTGACCTTCCCTGGAGCGGGCGGAAACGTCCACAAGAGCAGGCGGAAGGGTCCACAGGAGCATCCTTTACCCTCGCTGGGTTTCCCGATGTGCACAGCCGCGGGGCTCAACTGCTACAACTGAAGAACCCGCTGGAAGAAAACAAAGCGCCGTTTCCAAGGCGCTCGGACGCCGGCCTTGACGCGGAGAGACGCTGGGAGGGACTGCTGCCGCCGTGACCTGGATTTTTGTCTGCGCGACCTCCTAAACACGTACTTAACGCGTCTTGCACACACCGGTAGGGTTTCTGCGTCCGGGGGGAGCGAGCAGTTTGCAAAGCCTGCGCGCGACCCTGGAGAGGAGCCGGCCGCGGTGGCGGTGGCCGGCAACAGCTCGCCTCCGTGGCGCCTCCTAGCGGCACCGACATGCCCAGGCCCTGCAGGTCCAGGCGGCCTCGCAGCCCGTCCAGGGCCCGATGGAGAGAAGCTGCCAGGACAACCGAGGGCCGCTGGTGAAAGCAAGTGAGACAGAAATGAACTTTAGGGGACAACTTGCACAGGACACTATGCCTTTGCCCACGGAAGGGAGGTGACATGGGGCTACTATCACCGCATGACTCCGTCAGTATCCGCAGGCTCACACTAGACCGCCCTGACCTTGGCAAACTCACGAAGAAGCCGAGCTTGCCGAAGTTGAAGGACAGCCGGTGGTCACTCACCTCCCGCCCTTAGCTCTACTTCCCCGCGCAGAGAAGCGCTGCTCTTCCCCGCTCCGCCAGAGGGCAGGAGAGGTCACATCACTCAGGGAATGAAATCCCCAAACCCCCAGCCCAGCCCCGACTGTGTCCCGGTCAGGAAACCGAGCCTCCGCCGCCGGCCCAGGCGCCGCGCCCCTCCCGCGCCCCTCCCGCCCGCGCTCGGCCGGAGTCCCCGCGTCTGCGCCGCCCGAGCCGGCGATGAAGCTGTGGCTGCTGCTGGCGCTGCTGCTGGCGCTCGATGCGCTGGAAGACGGTGAGTGAGTCCGGCCGCCGCCGCCCGCGCCCCTCCGGCCCCGGCCCTAGTCCGGCCTCGGCCGCCCGCCCCGTGCACCTGCCCCTCCGAGCAGCGGCTCCGTCCTGTGCACCCCGGGGAGGTGGCGGCCGCTCGCACCCGGGCGCCTCTCGGAGCTGCCCACCGCTCCCGGAAAGCTCGGGCGAGAGAGCCGGGCGCTCCCAGCAGCCGAAGCGTCCGGCCCAGTGTCAACGTGTCGGCTGGGGGGTGGCGTGGGCGCGGCAGAGGCGGCCACCTCGGCCCGCAGCGCCCGGACCTCCTCTGCTGAAGCCCGAGGACACCTGGGCACGACCGGGGACAGGTTCCCCGCAGCCCTGGATCTGTTTTGTGCAGTACCTTGGTCCTACATCACCCCCCCCCCCAACATCCACCTAGGTCTTTGACCAGATATTGCCTGTGTGTTCAGTCTTAAGTCAGCACTGCGCCGCTGCTATGTTTCTTGCATTTCCCATCGTGCTGCGTGGAGAAAAGGTAAAAAAGGTGTATTGCGTGCCACGTGTGGGGTTGTGCATCACTGTGTCTTTGTTTATTTGTTTGCTTCTGCCCTGGGGGATGGAATCCATGGCTCCACGCTGAGCTACAGCTCTAGCTTTTTGAGAAAAACATTCTTAGGTTTTGAGAAAACTTTAATTTTGAAACAGAGCCTCACTAAGATGTTACAGGCTGAAACTTGAGATCCTCTTGCCTCAGCCTCCCAGAGTGCAGGAATTGCAGGCTTGTGCCACCACACCTGGCTCTGATTGCACTTTTTAAATTGTGTGCCTCTCCTGGGTCCACCTTGTTGGGTAGATTCATAATTGTGGATATTTTTATTTGTGTATGTATGTGCGCATAGTGTGTTTTTTTTTTACGTACACTGTATATGTGTGTTACTGTTGTCTAATACAGTAGTTTTGTTAGCGCTTTTATTTAAATGGTGTTATTTGTGCAGAACATCCTTCCTCTGATTACACCTAGTATCTTCAAATCTCCCTTGAAATTTGTTGGCTACAGGCCTGGAGATTTAGCTCAATGGTTCTGGCACCTGCCTTGCAAGCACAAGGTCCCTAGTTCGATCCCCAGTAACCACATACAACAATGCAGTCAGTACCACACACCACAATGCTGAGTGTGGTGGCTCATGCCTATAATTCTAGCACTCAGGAGGCAGAGACACAAAGATTAGTGAGTACAAAGCTGAGCTCAGGACCCGCCTGAACTACAAAAGTGAAACCCAGTCTCAAAAAAAAAAAAAAATTCATTGGCTAGGAATATAGATTTGCTTAAACTTGTCTGAAAGGCAGCTTTTGTTTTTACCAAACTTTTGGCTGGACCCAGTTCCACCTGGCTCCCATTTACCCACTCCTCAGTCCTGACCAGTTCCTGCCTTCCCTGTGAAACTACAATCTTCTGCCAAAAGTACCACACTCTAGTTGGGAATTCCAGGCTATGCAACTTGAAGTCAGACCTGAGGCTCCTAAGCCCAGACCACGCTCCAGCGCTGTCCAGGAAGTGCCCCTGCTCCCAGAGCAACATTTGCTCTTTGCCTAGAGAGCAGTTGGCCTGATTCAGTTTGTAAAATGGGTATGAAAAAGCTCCTGGCAGGTCCTTGGATGTGAATGCTGGGATGGCAGAGATACAGTATTTGGTATCACTTTATAAATAGGGCAGGGGATGCCAGACAAAATAATTTTAAAATAGCCCATTTGGTTTGTTTATACCAAACATGCCAGCCCCAGAGTTCAAGTGACAGCTTCAGCCAACGTGTACCCACGGGATGTGAAATATAACCAACATCTGCCTAAAGAAATTAGCATCTGTTTAAACAAAATGTAATTTATACTATAAATATTTATGAGACACTGAAAGTGAAATAGATTGAATCTTTTCTAAGAAATTATAAATAGATTTTAGATGTGATAATAGCATTGAGGGGTTTTGTTTGTTTTGTTTTTAGTTTTTTGAAACAGGGTCTTGCTTTGTAGTTCAGGCTGGTCCTGAACTCAGCTTCGAACTCAGCAATCCTCCTGCTCTGCCTCCTGAATGCTGTGATTACAGGCATGAAGCACCATGTCCAGCATTGTGGTATGTGGTACTGATTGCTGGTAGGTGTGAATCACTGCACCTGGCATTGTTGTATGTGGTTACTGTGGACCGAACCCAGGACCTTGCACTTGCAAAATAGGTGCTGGAACCACTGAGCTAAATCCCTGGCCCTAGTTTTTGTTTTTTAAAAGTATATTTTTATGATGCATAGACTATGGAAAAAATGTTGAGCATATAATTGAAAAATCAAATTTGCTGAGTCCGAGGATTTAGGTCAAGTGATACCACGCCTACTTTGGAAGCACAAGGGCCTCAGTTCGATTTTCAATCCTAGTGCTGGAAAAAGAAAAATCAAATTTGCTCCATTGAGTTATGCAACAGTTGTCCTAACCCTGTCAGAAATATTTTTTTCTGTTTTGAGTTGTGAAGCAGGCTGGGTCCCAGAGCAACCAATGAGAGTGGATGGTACAGAAAGCCCTTCCAGTGTCTGTAACTGGCCAGTTAGGTTAAGCTTCCTGGTGAGCTGTCCCAAAGCCCCAACTACAGACAGGAGGCCATGACTCATCTTGTCCCACTGCCTTTCCATTTTTGTGACCACATCTAGGAGAAAGCCTTCCAACAAGAAGAAGCTTCCTCACAAGTGCTATGGGGTAGACATCAGTCCTAATCCAGCCAAGTGCACTTTGTCCAATTCTAAAATTACTACATATTTTTCCCAATGAAAGAGGTAGCTGGAGGGCACATACTTGTGGCATGAATATGCCACGAAAATTCCAGTTAGAGTCAGACATTGCTCACAGTGCCTGATTTTCAGTCCTTCTATGGATTATATGTTACTGTGTCCATTGAAAAGGCATTGCCATCTTCACGTTAAAATACAAAGTCAGCTGGCTGTGGTGGCCAGTGTCTGTAATTCCAGCACTGAGGAGGCTGAAGCTGGGTTGTCTTGTGTTCAAGGTCAACCTGGACTACATGGCAAGGACCTATCTTCAAAAAAAAGTAACAATCATGAGATTGTAACAAAAAAGTAAGGAAACAAATTTTATGTATATGGGGGGGTGGTAGGGTGGGTAGAGCTATGGGAAAAAATGAGAATTAAGTTGTGTCTTATACTGGTACAAATCCCCATTATGGAGTGCAATCATGATGTGTATATTTAATGTACCAATAAAGATTAAAAAAAAAAGTAACAATCATAGGCATCTGTAAACTTTTGCTTAAATATTTATATCCAATGTCAGAAGCAAGTGATGAGGTGGAAATATTGATTTGTTACAGTTGTTTTCTTGAACTTTATACGCCCGCCCGTTGGTCCTTGACAATTTGATATTCAGTCTAAAATGGACTTATTTTATATCTTGTGAAAGTTTTCTTTCTGAGAGTTCCATTACAGTATGAAGCCAACGCAGCTAGATCTTCAAGACAGTAAAAAAGAGCAACATAATGACCATGGTGAGGTTAAAAAAGCCCAGTCTTTGTGGTTTTCGTAGTCAAGTGGAGGAGACATAACAAACAGGATAAGATTTCTGGAAGGAACAAAAAATGACGTAAAATTCATTAATCAGAGGTATTAGTCTCCTCAGGCTGCTGTAACAAAGTATAGGTTGAATATTCATTATCTGAAATGCTTGGGGACAGAAGTGTTGCCGGTATTGGAATATTTGCATATGCCAAATCTGGTATCTTGGGAAGGTGACCCAAGTCTAAACATAAAATTCATTTATGCTGCATTTATATTGTATGCACATAACCTTAAGGTAATTTTGCCTGTGACATGTCACATGAGGTCAGTGATGGAATTTTCCACTTGTGGGCTCAAAAAGCTTCAGATTTGGGGAGCATTTCGGATTTGGTATTTTTCAGATGAGGGACATTCAACCTGTACAATGAACCAGGTGGTGTGGAACAAAAGAACTTACCACCTCGAAGTTCTGAAGGCGAGAATCCAACATCAAAGCAACAGCAGGACCTTGGCTCGATTTGTGTCTGGCTGGAGCCCTTCCCCGCCTCTTCCTAGCTGCTGGCTGGTGCCCAGCAGTCCTTGGTGCTCCTTGGCTCACAGCCCTGTCATTCCAATCTCTGCCTCTGTGGTCACTTGGATGTCCCCTCTCTATATGTCTCTGTCTTTATGTGCCACCCTCTTCTCTGCGTGTCTCTTCTCTTTTTATAAAGACATTGGCCATTTTGGATCAGAGCCCATCCTGATGACCTCCCCTTAGCTTGACTGCATCTGTAAAGACTGTCCCAAAGGAAGTCCCTCTCACAGGTGCCAGAGTTAAGGCCTCGACTTAGCTTTTGGAGGGACACAAGTCAATCAACAACCCAGAATGAGACTTGAGAGGGGAGTGAAGGCGTGTTCTGGATGGAGAGTTGAGGCTGCCTGAGGGGCACAGGTGACCCCTGTACGTGTCAGAGAAGCCCTGTCAGGCTGAGGGCAGGAAGCAGCATCTACGTGGGCTTGGGGCCGTGGTCAGGTGGTCAAAGGACAGGAGGTGGCGAAGCCTTATAGAGAGTAGGAAGACTCCGTTTTCTTCTCAGTGAGGTGAATGTCATGGAGGCTTCTGAGCAGAGAAGTGTCCATGAGCTGACTTGTGTTTTCACCGTGTAGAGTGCCAGGGTGGCAGCCTACTCAGGAGGTAGCTTAATAGTCCGGGTGGAAAGTCGCTGGGTCCAGAGCGGTGGCAGTAGATAAGGAAACGAATCGAGTTTGGACTCAGCTTTGCAGTTGGAACCTAAAGATTTGCTGCTGGATGGGACGCGGCTTACGAAAAGCAAAGCAAAGGGCTGAGTGAGGCCTGTTTTCTTTCTGGTACAACTAGGCAAGTAGAGCTGTGGTTACTGATAGAGAGAGCCCTGGGAGGAACAGGTCTGGTGGGGCCCCCAGAAGTCAGCTCAGGACAAGTTACATTTGAGATGCCTGTGGGCTCTGCAGCGGCAGTGCTATTCAGATGTGGAGATCAGAGGCAAAGTGGAGGCTGAGCCAGGGCCGCTTTCCATTTACAAACGCTGCTAGCTCCCAGCCGTGCAGCATGAAGTGTCTGACCGGGAGTGAGAGGCAGAAGTTGCTAAGACTAAGCCCCTAGGACTCCAGTCCGGCTGGAAAGAAAGAGCTGGGAGAACTGCGCTGCCAGAGACGGGGAGTTGTGTGAGGTGAAGAGCCCCAAGACAACTTGATGCCCAGGAAGCCAAAAGATTTTAAGGAAGAAAATCTTCAGCTGTGTCCTAGATGTTCTGGGAAATGCATCAAATTCTATCCTGGAATAGAAGTAGCTGTTTTGCTGCTATTCTGTGAAAATAGTTTAAGAAGTGGTCATAGGCGTTTCAGGACTGGGGTTTTCATTGGAAGTAGTGGGTGAAAAGGATCCGAGCTTTCTACCTTTTTATCTCACTTGTCACTTTTGCGCCTTTTGGGCTTTGTTTTTGGAAAAGCCCAGGTGTTCCTGTGAGGTCTTTATGGAAGAATGGAAAAAAGTGAAACTGGAAGTCTCTGGCTTGTCCTGAGAGGAAACAGCTAAACTATTCAGAAAGTGTCTAGTGTAGTTGTTGCCCTAGGGCTCTCAGGGGTTAGTCTTTCCCTTAAGGCCCCACCCCGGAAGGAAAAAATCAGACAGCTACTAATGACTGTGTTTAACATATAAATCACCCTCGAAGGGCATAGAGTCTTTGAAAGACTGTTTTCTCCTCCAACCCAATTCTGTGGAATTAGAAAAGTTAGTAGCCTGGTGATTTTAAATGCCTGAAGTCTGAATGTAATCCTCAGCCAGTGCTGAATAGTATCTGTGCTCTCTCTGCTGCCAGTCTTTGGCTTCATCAGTGGGAGCCCTGGCCTGGGCTCTCCTTGTTTAGGGATGCTAACATAGGCCTTGGAAAATCATCTCTGGTTCTCGCACTGCTGCCCCAGCCTCGAGTCCTGTTTGGCTTGGAACTCGTAGTTAAGGGCTGGGCTGTGGAACAAAGCCCACGCAGTCAACAATGCGGTGCCTGGACTCTGTGCAAATAAGGTAAAGTTGCAACAGTATTTTAATATTTAAGTTAATGGACAATGGCATGAAACCAGCAAAGCTCTGGAACTGAGGTCACAGAATCCAACTTTTTCACTACCTTCTTGATGAACTGGGATGAACTATTTGGCATCTTTCAATGGAAAAACAACTACAGCACTTTGCTTCTACCACCAGTTTACCACGGAGTCACCTGAGAGAACCGCAAAACAAGTAGCACTTAACTAGCAGTTACTATGAGTCAGGCACTGTTCTCAGCATTGTACACGTGTCCACTCAATTAATTTTCAAACCACTCTGTGAGATAGTTATTATACTTTTATCCTCACAGATGATGGACCTCAGACAAACAGGGCAAGCGATTCCCCAGGCCGCACAACCAGTAAGCCGAAAGATGGAACCGGAAGTCAAAAATTATTCATAGTATTAATTTTGCCACCTATTTCCTCTATAAAATACACGATGTTATTGTCTCAACTGAGTCATGATGGAGTTCTATATTCATTTATTTTCACTGTAAATACTTACACGTCTAAAACTTTGGAGTAGAACTAATTTACTTAGATAAAGTCATACTCTTTTTGAAAGAGCACTTGGGAGTCACCTTTTTCCAGGTGTCTGGGTGTCTGTAGGGCCACTAGGTTTGGGGAGGGTATTGAACCCAGAACCTCACATGCTATACCTACACTTTCTCACTGAGCTATACCTCCAAATCTTCAGGCTGATTAACAGAATGCCACTATTATCAAACACTGTTCAATTCTGTAGTCAAGCCATTGGATCAATGACGCAGTTAAATTAACTGGTGGGCCTTTTTGGTCAAAAGCCCAAAGTACTTTGCAGGTATAATGGCAAATATGTGGGTACAAAATATCGCTGACCAGATAATCTGATATTCCTGAATAGTATACGATCTGATAGCTCAGAAGTCAGAAAGTAGCAGTGGTTGCTTAAATTAAGATTTACTATCATTTTGTCCACTTTGATTCTCTTTATATGATAAAGAAAACATACCAAATTAGACACCAATCTAGATATCAATCCCAAGGTCCATTGATTTCATAGGCATGGTGTGACTGCACTTTTTAAGAGCCTCCTTCATTAGTTTATCCACAGCCTGAAGACTTTAACTAGATGATTCCTAAAGATCTTGTAAATTTGGAAGTTTTTGCCATTTTGCAGGCAGATATCAAGGCATTTTTTGAGTTTATGCAGACAGATGGGCCAACTGTACAAACTTCACTGTACAGTACTGTTTCATCCTTGCTGAGCACATACAGTGGTAGAGCTGAGATTTTTGGAGCCCAGAGCTTACGGAAGGGTGAGGCAAGGAGATCACCCTCCCTGACTGTGCCAGTGAGAAGGATATTGTCTGCAGCCACGCGAAGACAGTAAGAACACCAGCTTAAAGGAGGTCAGCTTTCTATTATCACTCTTTGCCAGTGATTTTCAACAATGTTGGGGAATAATGTACTTCTCCAAAAATACTTTGATGGCCCAACTTTGAACCATTACCACAGTTAACTTGAATTTTAATAATTTATAACTATGCTTTCAACTAGTGCACATTTAGGATCTTCTTTTTTTTTTTGAGACAAGGTCGCTCTCGCTTTGCAGTTCAGACTGGTCCTGAACTCAGCCTCAAACTCAGCAATCCTCCTGTGTCTACCTCCCAAATTCTGGGATTATAGGCCTGAGCCACCACACCTGGCTCTGTGGTATATGGTACTGACTGCTGATGGGCATGAGTCACCACATCCAGCACTGTTGTATGTGGTTACCGGGGATGAACCTGGACCCTTGCTCTTGCAAGGCAGGCTCTGGAACCAGAGCTAAATCTAGGATGTATTCTTTAATAAACTTCATCTTCTATGTGGACATTGTCAGCCACTGACAAACACTATCCTACACCTCCATTCTGAGAGAGTTTGTAAGGGCTCAGAATCTTTGGATCACACTCCTGGTGCTCTTCGTGAGCCTGGTCTTGAAAGACTCCTTATCTCTATGTGTGACTAACAGATTCAAAGTGAACAGTATAAACACAGCAGGTGCTAGGGCCAAAACAGACTGAGGGGCTTCAGTCCTGCCCTCTACAAGGCCATGATTGTGAGACAGAATGTGAACCACTGGGAATGAAACTTTGTTTTTTACAGGCAAATTTTAGTCCACACATAATATTTTTCACTAAATTTGAATATTAATTTTGAGGCTGAAGTGTATTCCTTTGAATTGTTTTAAAACTAAAGAATGATCAAGAACACCATGACTATTGTCTGATTATTACTGAAAATAATTGTGAAATGGGCAGTGTGAGAAAGTTCTCAGCTCTGAATGCCACAACTCCCATGTCACCACTGTCCCCTCGCTTTTGTGCAGCTGCCGGCCAACACCCTCCCAAAAACAAGCAGCCGAAGGAGCAAGGAGAGAACAGGATCAAACCGACCAACAAAAAGATGAAACCCAAAGTTCCTAAGATAAAAGACAGGGATGCAGCTGATTCCACACCGAAGAGTCAGTCTATCATGATGCAAGTGACGGACAGAGGTCGCTTCCAGAAACCAGCTGCTACCCTGAGCCTGGCGGCCGGGCAGACCCTGGAGCTTCGGTGTAAGGGCAGTAACATCGAGTGGAGCTACCCTGCCTATCTCCACACGTTTAAGGACCCCCGTCTCAGGTAAGCGTGCTTTGCTTTTTGTCCCCTCCTTCGGGATTCTGTCGTTTCTGACAACTATCATTTCACCCTAAAAGGGGATAAAAATGGAAGCTTAAGGAACAAAAGCCAGAAATGTCTTATCTTTGAGTAATTAAAAAGTTGTAAATCCTACTAACAGCGTTTAAAAGAATGACATTTTATAAGATACCACATGACAAGAATAAAATTTTATAGGAAATTATAAGGCACAGGAATGAATACTTAAAATATTTAGAGAAAAGTCATGTGCTTAGTGTTTTGTGCTAGTTTTCATGTAATCATAATGAAAACTGAAAAAACCTGGTGAGATCCCTACAGGGAAATTAATCAGAGATCAACTTTAACTATTTTTTTAACTTTTCACTTGCTTCTGATCGATTTTATTTTTGTGAATATATAAAGCCTCACTAGTAAGAAAAAAAAAAAAAAGCAGAGATCTCTCATGTTTAAACTAGTACTTTCCTGGGTGTGGTGCTGCACCCCTGTGATCCCAACCCTCTGAGGGGCGGAGGCAGGAGGAGCACAAATTCAAGACCAGCCTGGACAACTTGGCAACTTAGCAAGCCCCTGTTTCAAAATAAAAAAATAAAGAAATGCCCAAGGGCTGGGGATTTGGCTCCGTGGTCCCAGCACCTGCCTTGTAAGCACAAGGGCCTGGGTTCGATCTCCAGTAAACACATACAACAAAGGCGAGTGTGATGACTCACACCCACCAGCAATCAGTACCACACACCTCAGTGCTGAGCATGGTGACTCACACCTGTAATCCCAGCACTTGAGAGGCAGAAGCAGGAGTATTTCTGTGAGTTCCAGGCTCACCCAGGCTACATGGTGAGCTCAGGGCCAGCCTGAATTACAAAGAAAGACCCTATCTAAAAAAAAAAA
>PVIR01034450.1:0-17166 GCA_004026965.1 Petromus typicus
GAGTCCTAGCATTGTATGTTATATATTGTGAAATAGAAAATGCTCAATGTAAAATAAGGTGAAAGGGGACAATGTTGAGATTGTAACAAAAAAGTAAGGAAACAAATTTTATGTATATGGGAGGGGTGGTAGGGTGGGTAGGGCTATGGGAAAAAATGAGAATTAAGTTGTGTCTTATACTGGTACAAATCCCCATTATAGAGTGCAATCATGATGTGTATATTTAATGTACCAATAAAGATTTTTAAAAAAAGACAGTGGTGCTCAGTCCACAGTGCGTATCAAAATCACTGCAAAGATAATCAGCACACAAGTGTCTCTGTAAAAAGTAGAAGAGAACTATGGTGTCTTCATCCTTGAGTTTCCCACCAAAATCTGATACCATCAAAGTATAAAGAATAGGAAAAAATGTTCCTGCTACTCCCCAAAGGACTAAACTAATATTTATAGTACCTAACACAAAAATATTATACCCCTTTCCTATGAAAGGCCCAATCCAAAAATGAACAATGAAATGAAAAGACACTTCTCAAATGAAAAAATACAAATGGCCCATACATGAACAATGTTTACTCCTTAGCAAACTGCAATTCAAAACAACACTGCAATTTTACTTTCCTCCAGAAAAAATAGCTAATAGCAAGGACTCAAAAAAAAAAAAAAATCTTGGTAAAGTTATGTGGAGAAAGGAACCTTTCTCCATTAGTGGGAATGCTGACTAGTGCAACAACTATGGAAATCAGAGAGGAGATTTCTCAAAAAAACTAAAAATAGTGTAGATTTTATATGATCCAGCTATCCCTGTTGTAAATATCTTCCCAATGGGCCGGGGATTTAGCTCAGTGGTTCCAGCGCCTGTCTTGCAAGCGCAAGGGCCCGGGTTCGATCCTCGGTAACCACATACCTATACTGGGTGTGGAGACTCATGCCCAACAGCAACCAGTACCACATACCAGAGTGCTGAGCGTGGTGGCTCACGCCTGTAATCCCAGCACTGGGGAGGCAGAGGCAGGAAGATTGCTGTGATATGAGTTGGAGGCTGAGCTCAGAGCAAGCCTGAACCACAAAGCGAGACCCTGCCTCAAAAAAAGAAAAAATTTAAAAATAAATAAATAAATAAATATCTTCCCAAGAGCTAAAGACATCACTTTACAGTGATACATACACACTCATGTCTATAGAAGCACAATTTGTAATAGGCAAGTCATCAAAGTAGCCTATAGGCCCATCTAGAGATGAAAGGATAAAGAAAACTGGTAAATATACACACAGAGCACTACTCACATAAAGATAAACTTGGGTCATGTACCTCAAGACCATAACACTACAAGAAATAAACAAGACACAAAAGGTTAAACACCACGTGGCATCTAAGAAACCCAAAATATACATAATTTAAAGAGGGAAATAAAAGACGATAGAAAACAGGGAAGCAGACTTTGTGGAAATGGGAAGGGAATGTAAGAAGGGAGGCAGACAGGAAGGAGAGGAGAGAGAGATGGAAAACGATCAGGATGCATATGTACCAATTCTCTGTGGTGAATGCATGCATTATAGATTGTGAACATGCACTATTAAAAAAATTTAAAAACAAAGTTCAAGAACCATGGACTTGAGGCTGGACCAGAGACTATGAAATTTTCTATGCATATGACTCTCCTGCTGATTCAGCAGGACTCCTGTAAGGCCAGAGTCTGCATTTCTCTGGCAGCGCTGGATGATGCCAATGGTGCTAGCCACACACTGTGTAGGCAAGACTCACAACAAAAGGCTTAGTAACCTCGGATAGCCTCAGGAAGAACATCCTGGAGCAGCTTTACACAGCTGTCCCTGATCTTTTAGTGCCCTGTAGTGCACAGGGCTTCCACTAATCTCTCCCAGGAAGATGGAGAAAGAAATCTTGCTATGCTGCTGCTTTCTTTTTTGGAAGTTTGGGGGCATGTTTTATGTATGCACTGTATGCAAAGTTATTTCAACATGCAAAGTTATTTCAACATGTAACCATGGAAAGGTTATTAATGGAATATTTTGCCTGGTATTGTCCTACATCTTAGACAATCAGCCACAGATTTATAGCAATGTGTAGGTAATGGCCACTGTACTGGTGTTATGGTTTTTGTGAGCCTCGTGCTCATAATCAGAGCTTTGTGGGAAGTGACTAGGTGGCAGCGGGGCACATGACCCCAGCTCCATTTACTGCACATACAGCCAAAGTGAAATGAAAACGACTTGCTCACCAGATACACAGTTTCTCCAGATGACCATTCTCCAGGGGAGCTTTCAGTAGCTCTCATCCCTCTTGAGCCAAAAGAACCAGCTCAGCCTGACTTCTGCATGTCTGGTTTGTCGCCTTATGATCACCAATCCTTCCAAGCACTCAGTGTCTTGGGAACTCACAAACGACCTTGTTCACCAGCGGCAGCTTGTTTGTTGGAATCAAGGTGCCACTTCACTGGAGTGCATGGCTTCTAGGTTTCTTTCAAGTGTTTTCTTCTCACAAGAAGGCAAGAGCATCAAGACTCTTCTGTAGAAATCTTTCCATGAAACAACTTGCTTATTGCCACACATGATTAATGAATGTTTACAGCTTGGGCAATGTCTCAATGGCTACCAAAGAGTTGTTAAGGCCAGCACAGCGTACACAGAGCTGAGAGAGGACGTCAGCAGTGTGACGATCACTCAGAATGCTGGGTTTTAAGAGCAACTTCAACAGGTGTTAGAAGGAAAGGCACTTGGCTGAGGCAGAAATTGGAACGACAACAAATGAAGAGCACCGTAAGGAGCAACAGTCACAGGAAACTCGAGCACTGCCTTTAAAGTATGAAGAGATACACCAGAAAGCATAATTAAAACCACTACATAAAAATTAATTTATTCTACAAGCATTTACTTTGTATCTGTGATATATTAAGGACTGTGCCAGAGGCAATAAACTCAATGATGAGCTTTGTCACAGTAAAGCTTAAGTTAAGCCTTATTATAAGCATAGAGAGCGGGAGATAGCAGATATTTTAAGGAGAAACTAAAAGATATTTAGGTGCCCTAAAGTCATGCCACATAGGTGGCCAAGAGATGTTCAGTGAAGAAAGCTGTCAGTATCTGTCAGATATGGAGATTTCAAATCACCAGTTGTACTGCCATCAGCATTCCTCTGTAAAGTACTTGTATCTTGAAACTTTACCAGCTCTATTTTATGTTATAGCTACCTTTTGATTTTAGTCTTAAATTTTATTTTCACCCTTTTCACTGATGAGAAAACTAAGCTCATTTACCAGAATGATTTGCCAGGATCATATCTTTCATTGAACCATTTGAAAAACACTGTCACACAAAGAAGGAGAGGATTTTAGACATCATCACTCTCCAAACAGAGGACGCCTGTGTACAGGATCCCTGAAGGAGGTCACCAAGGGACTTCAAAAATGGAAACTTCACTGGAGGTCTAGCGAGATCCCCTCTGGGACTCACTGAAAATTCACTCTCTGTCTGCCTTCACTTCATATATTTTTCTCTTCAAGATGTCCTTTTTAGCCATTTTCTTTTCTTGAAAAAAGCCAGCCCTTTCCTACCTCAGGACTGCTGAACTTCTTTCTATGAGGGACACTCTTGCCCTTAACCTTCAGGTGGATGGAGTTCCGAGCCAATCGCTCTGTCACACAAACCTGCTTTAATATATACCCTGCTTGTAATACTCATCAAGGTGCAATCTTGTGTGTATATTAGTTGTATCTGTTAACTTCTCTGTCATGTGTAAGGTCCTGGAAATACAGATCTCGTCAGCCTTGTTTTTCATCACATCATGAGTATCCAGCACACGGCAGGCACTTGAACTTCTCTTGATTATTAATCAAAATCATACTGGAAGACTGTGGAATATGTTTACAATCGAGAGAAAACAAACGTTTGAAATGTTTTTGTGTGCAGCCAATCCACAAAATCAGACCAGTTGAAAGACAGTTAATTTCCTTAGGACTGATACAACCCCCCCTTGCAAGAGGACAGAACTATAAAAGCTAAATTAAAATCTCCCCTTGTTAGGGTGAGTTCTCACTCTCCGCCTACTGACTGGACTCTCTAGATTTCAATTACCACAAATGTCTGCACAAGTAACCGTCACTCAAATTCCTTGGCTCTGTAGAAAATGAAACCAGAGTCTACCAGGCCAGCAACACCGTCATGGATCTGATTGGGTTCTGAAGCATTTCCATAGAAACTGGAAGAGTTCCCAGAAGAGGCTTCCTAACTTCCAGAAATTATCTTAAGGTCTGATTAACATTTTAAATGTCACCTGTATAAATTAAAATTGTTTACAGCTCACAATGTCATTATTTTGTGATTCATGATTCCACTGTAGCTAGCCAAAACTCACTTGGAAAATTTCATTCTAAGTGTTCCCTGCTGGACCAGGCTTGGCACATTCTCCCTCCTGGTTCAGATATCTAGCTTCCCTTTTATTCTTCACTTTGGTAGTTGCAGCTTCCTTCTCTGGAGCATTCTGAGAATGTGAGGTGTCAAACTTGGCAAGGAAACTATTTGAAAACAATTCTTTTGGTTATTTAAGTTATTCAATCTAAAGCTGGCTCAAAGAAAACAAACAAGATTTTTGAGTCTAGTTCTACATCGATCACGCATCACCATTTGTCATGTTGATGTGAACATTACTTTCCTTAGAGATAGTGAAATGGGGTAATGATTTTTGAAGGTCTATATTTCTGTAAATTTATATTTCTGTAAAAACAATATTTAAAACTACCTCCTTCTTATGTATACTTTATCCCAATAATACTTCATTTTGCCTCAGAATTATAGCGTACAAAGGCATTTCATGTTTTTCTAATCAAAGGTAGCTGAGAAAAGGCTGTGTTTCCCCTACTGCCTACAACTGCAAGACCTTAAACACATGACTTAATCCCTCTGCCTCGGCTTTCTCCTGTCCAGTCTTTTGCAAGGAATAATGAGAGACAAACAGAGATCTTTCCCTCTCCTTAGCCAAAAGTCAGACCAACCACAAGAGACAGCTCAAAGAGGCAGCAGCCACAGTGATCTTTCTCAACTTCTCATCAGGCTGTGCCACTTCTCTGTCTGTCAGTACTAAAAAGCAGAGGTTGGCCAATCTTTTCTGTAAAACAGCAGCCCAGGGAGGTTTCCATGACCTCTAATTTCTCATCCACAATTTAACTGACCCTTGCTTTATTTTCCCATGGTGCTTTATTTTCTCACAATAGTGGTACTAAGGGCTCAGTTCTTAGATAATAGTTGTGGATACTACTGACATATTCTCAATCGTATGTAGCAACATTTGGCTTATCAATTTGGGTTAAAATGTATATAATAAAATTTACCACTTTAGTCATTTTAACTGTACAGCTCAGTGACATGAAGTACATTCACACTGTACAAACATCGTCACCACCCATCTCCAGAGCTCTTAGTCTTGCAAAACTAAAAGTATACCTAAGACAATAGCTCCTTTTTCTTCTCCTCCCTATTTTTCTCTCTCCAGGCTCTGGCATCTTAGAAATGATTGATATTACTATACATAATGAGATTAAAGAAACGTCCATTTCTTCCCCCAAACTTTAACATAAAGTTTCCACCAGCGAGCCACTCAGTGCACTCCGGCACTATCATCGGCATCCTCGGTATCCGGTGTCCTCATTTGTTCTGTTCTCTCTTCTGCACTGTAGCAGCTTTAAGCTCTGTGAGAACAAGAGCTTTGTCTTTTTACTCACCAGATGGCAAACATCTGGCATGCGTAACCCAGAGCAGATGCAATCCGTTTTGATGCTTAAAGGATTGGACAAAGGAGTTCCAACTGCCGCTGTGCTCTGGTTAGCCTTAAACTGCATGCCGAAGACTTTGCTTAAGAAAAGAAGACCATCAATTTCAGCTACAACCAACAGCAGGAAACATGAGAGCCTAGATGATGGGTGCTGTCTAACTGCATCAGCTGGCCCAAGTACCACTGGGTAAAGAGATAAAAACCAAGACAGGCGAGTAGAGATGCAGGTAGGAAAGACAACATAATTCCTGCAGAGAATATACACTTGCAACTCCTAGAAAGTGCTGAGGAAGTTGGGAGTTAGTTTGCTAATGATAAAGATAGTCTGGACTTAATTATTATAGATCATGTGGATCTCTTGGTTCTTGAACCAAGATGCCAGCAGATAGCGCCAGGGATTTAGCTCAGTGGTTCCAGCGCCTGTCTTGCAAATGCAAGGGCCCAGCTTCCATCCTCATAACCACATACCATACTGTGCTTGGAGACTCACCCCAGCAGCAACCAGTACCACATACCACAGTGCCAGGCATGGTGGCTCATACCTGTAATCCCAGCACTCGGGAGGCAGAGGGAGGAGGATTGCTGTGATGTGAGTTTGAGGCTGAGCTCAGGGCCAGCCTGAACCACAAAGC
This sequence comes from Petromus typicus, assembly GCA_004026965.1. NCBI lineage: Eukaryota > Metazoa > Chordata > Mammalia > Rodentia > Petromuridae > Petromus > Petromus typicus. The sequence goes on from PVIR01034450.1 coordinate 6,415, forward strand.
GAGACCCTGTCTCTAAAAACCTAAAAAAAAAAAAAAAAAAGATGCCAGCAGATATACAAAGAAAATGATGCACGGCACTTCTCATAAAGTCATTATTTTCAAAATTTCAGCCACAACTGAAGGAAAATGTTAATATTTGCATGACAAAAAAATGAATCTTCTCATAAAGTAAATGGCCACACAAGTTACTAAGTATCATTAAACATGTACCTCTTCCCTGCCCAAGACAGTATCATCCCATGGATAGTACTGTGCCCATGTGTCTCCCATGGAGACAGTGTCTTGCTCAGTCTCCTCCCAGTTTCTACTCTCAGCGCAGCACATGTTCCCGTGACCCTTGACTCAGACAGAGAGAGGATGCTCTGATTCACCATGTGGAGGCTGGGGATGCTGTGCAATTATTCTCCTGTCCAAAAGCAATCATTCATAAAGGATGTGACTCACCCATCAGCTCTGATCGTGACTTCATGCAACAGGCCTCTGAGAATCTTGACTCACAGAGCCATGAAGAGGTTCTAAAGTGAAACAGCAACTTTACACAAACATAGGCAGGAATACTCTGATGTAAACAGGACTTAGGCACTGACTCAGATGGCTTTCTGCTGGAATGGCTCCTCTGTGAAATATCTACCTGAAAGGATTGTGTCTGCCAAAGTCAAACTATGTTGGAAACTTACTGTGCATACCTGATCCTGGTAGGTATAGGAATTGGATAACTATACATATCTGTATTGCAAGTGCTTAAGGAACTCACAATTCAGTGGGGAAGTAAGCTCAGCTTTAAAAGGATTTATTGGAATGAATATGTTGGAAGGGAATTTACAAATCAACTGCTATGGTCCCCTCTATTCATTCTGCCAGTTAGGAACTGGATTGGCTGAGGTCAAGATTATAGAAACAAATGTATGATTAGATTCTCTGATTCAAAGGCTTAGGTCTCGAAGCTGGCATTATGAAGAAGGAATGCTGAGATAAAACAAAGGCCCACTAAACCGCCAGCCCTTAGAGAAGAAACTAAAAATGTGTGTGCAGTAATGCCAGTAGCCAAGGTTATCCAACTGACAGTTTGCTGTACTGATGAATGCCCGGAAGCTAATGACCATTACCTTGAGCACCTCTGCTAATTGTAGAGGCCAAAAGTAACTTGTACTAATCCCAAGATGGCTCAATAGGTTTAAGATTAAAATATTTATACAAGTTTTTCTCTTCCTGAAGTATGTATATATTTATATACTATACACTTATATATTTATATATTATATATTATATATAAAACATGCTGTACTTGATAAATGCATAGTGTTATCTCTCACTTTAACAACAATTAATGATAAAAGTCAAAGCTCAGTAAAAGCAGTGGCATTTGTTTTACATACCCATTTTGTTCCTCAGTTTTCAAATCCCTTTTTTTTTCAGTTTTGTAGTACCATGTTTTTAGTACATAATGCTTGCATTCCTCATGAGAGTTCGTACATGTACATGAAACATCTAAATCTCTGCTCATTCCCTTCCCTTCTCCCCCACCCTCCCGCTGTCTCTAGGTCCTCTTCTCTTTGGCAAGTGATCTTCCTCTCTATTTCTTACTATCTATCCTTTATTTTGTTCTTTGTTTATATACTGGGTCTCTCACATGAGGCAAATCATGCAATATTAACACTTTGGTGTCTGATTTACTTCACTTAGCATTATGGTCTTAAAGTGCACCCATTTTCCTCCAAATAACTCCAGTTTGCACTGCTCTATAACACAACAGTACTCCGTTGCATATAAATTCTGAAACTTCAGTGGAAGTGAGGGAAGTAAACACAAGTTTCTTATAGAGAAAAGACTAACATGATCATATGCAATGAAGAGGAAATTTTTTCAACTCTCTTATAGTTCCAACTTCATGAAGCTTTGAGGGGGAACTTAAGAGGAATACTTGCCTGTTGAATTAATTTCCTCTACATTCTCCAAGTTTCTCTACATATCTTTGGTCAGGTGCCCTAGATACAGATCCTTAGATAAGAATCTTCATGCAAAAGTAGTTTCCTGAGGTAGTTATATGAGTCTGCTAGGCCTGCCATTTAAAAAGTACTACAGATGGGTGGCTTAAACATGTCATTTTCTCACAGTTGTTCAGACTGGAAGTCTAATACAAAAGTGTCAGCAGGTCTGCTTTCTTTTAAGGCCTCTCCTCTTACTTTAGAGATGGTCACATTCTTTCTGTGTCCTCATGTGATCTTTCCTCACTGTATGGGAATTCCTAAGTTCTCTTTTGAACTAAATATCTTCTTGTTAAAATAACACCCATCAACTGATCCATATACAATAAGCAGTATTTTTAACTACACCCCCCTTAGAGGCCCTATGTCCAAATATAGTCCCATCAAGCAGTACAAGGTGTTACAGTCTCCACATACAAATTTAAGGGGATATGACAAGACCATAACAGAAAGGCTCTCAAGAGAGATGTGTGAGAAAGTGAGGAAAACTAAAGAAGTAGATGAAAGATTCCTGAAGTTCTGGAATGTGAATAACAAGTGTTCTACCTTCATGCAAGAAACCTGAGCTCTTCCTAGATTTTCCTCCTAAACTATGGACCAGTAATCTCCAGGCATTCCTTTCTAAAGTTCTTCCTGTGAACTAAGGGCCATTCTTCAGAGAAGGCTATGTCACTGAGTATTATTATAATTTATGGTATCATGAGTGTCCCACAAAGGATGATGTGTTAAAGGTCTGATTGCAATCTCATGGTGCTATCAGGAGGTAATGGAACTTTTCAGAGCAGGGGGCTTCTGGGAGATAATTAAGGACGTGCCCTTTATCAGGACCTTGGCCCATTTCTGCATCCTGGCTACTATAGGAAAAACAAAACTCGTCTACCATATGCTCCTGCTAGGATTTACTGTGTCACCACAGACTCAAAGCAACAAGATCTAACAATTATGGACTGGAAATTCTGAAACTAGGAGCCAAAATAAACTTCTCCAGCACTGAACCTCATCATCTCAGGCATTTTGTCACAGTAACAAGAAGCTTATTAACCCAAACTGTTAGCAGCCAAAACTCCCAACAGCTAGGGAACCAATGTGCCAGGTGGGTGAAAGGGATCTGGCCAGGGAGTCAACAATACTTATTTCAGACAAATAACCAACCTAAAATCCTAATGAAGTCCACCCAAATTTAATGACCCAATTCAAAAATGGGCATCTGAAATGAACAGATATTTTTCAGAGGAAGAAGAGCAGCTAAGAAGCATATGAAGAAATGCTCAACATCATTAGTCATTCGAGAGATGCACATGAAAACAACATTGAGATTTCATCTCACTCCACATAGAATGGCTGCCATTTCAGAATCAGCCAACAGAAAATGTTGGCGAGGCTGCAGAGAAGAAGGAACCCTTCTCCACTGTTGGTGGGACTGTAGACTCGTATAACCCCTGTGGAGATCAGTTTGGAGAATCCTCAAAAAGCTAGGATTGATGGTCCCATTTGACCCGGCCATTGCCCTGCTAGGTATATACACACAAGAACTAAAAGACTCATATCACAGTGACATATGTGCACCCAAGTTTATAGCAGCCCAGTTTGTGATTGCTACATCTTGGAAACAACCCAAGTGTCCATCAACTGGAGACTGGATAAAAAAGCTGTGGTTCTTCTACAGAATGGAGTACTACTCTGCCATAAAAAATGATAAGTTTAAATCATTTCTACTTAAATGGACATACCTTGAGGATATCCTCATAAGTGAAATAAATAGGGCACAGATAGGTACATATCGCATCTTTTCTCTGGTATGAGAAAATGAAGATGTAAATGAGTCCTAGCATTGTATGTTATATATTGTGAAATAGAAAAAGCTCAATGTAAAATAAGGTGAAAGGGGACAATGTTGAGATTGTAACAAAAAAGTAAGGAAACAAATTTTATGTATATGGGAGGGGTGGTAGGGTGGGTAGGGCTATGGGAAAAAATGAGAATTAAGTTGTGTCTTATACTGGTACAAATCCCCATTATGGAGTGCAATCATGATGTGTATATTTAATGTACCAATAAAGATTTTTTTAAAATCCTAATGAAAAAAACTTTGCTCTTGTCTAATCAGTCACAGTAATTTTTCAGCACATTTAGACGCATGAGAAATCTTGTAACCCAAATTCTTGGGTTTTTACATTAGGATTTTACATTGGGAATTTACATTGGGATTACATTTTACATTGGGATTTTACATTGTAAAAGTTGACACAATCAAGACACAGAAATTTGTGTCAACCCTAACCAAAACAAATAAGACCAAGGAGCTATAAAGGAAATGTTCTGTGTATCATTACCTAAGCATAATTATCAAAAAGAAGCCTCCAAGAACCACTAGCTTGTACAGAGATCATCATAAACCTATACAAAAAAAACTTTTACAAGCACATCTACCGAGCAGTTTTCTGTTCTATCCAACATTCACAGCATCTTTGTTAATAATCATTGTGAACAGAGATCATTATTTCAAAATATCGTATATGATAAAACCCTCCTGGTTTTTTGCTTAAAAACTTCCCTTGCCATTTTTTCTTTCTATTTTCACTTTTTTTCTTGTAAATAAAGCTTCTATACATAGGAAGCATGGGGGCTTCAGGGGAAAAAATAAAATTTATTTCAAAAAATTGCTTTTTGGAAAGAGGGGAAGAGAATGTAAAAAGAATTAAAATGTGTCATGTACATGTGGTAACTCCTCATGATAAATGAAAAGGAAAAATAAAAATTTTAAAAATTCAAAAGTTCAGTAGTTTATGAAGAGAGTACTGAGAAATTTATTAGGTTTCCTTGGTCCTATTCGACCCAGATATTCCCGCAGTAGGCATATATATGAAAAAGTAAAAAGAATCATACCACAGTGGTGTATGTACACCCATGTTTACAGCAGCTCAGTTTGTGATAGCTAAAACTTATAAAAAGTGCAAATGCCCATCACTGGAGGACTGGATAAAGAAGATGTGGTTCTTCTATAAATGAAATATTACTCAGCCACAAAGAATGATAAAATTGAGTCGCTTAGAGTCAAGTGGATGTACCTTGAGTACACACTCATAAGTGAAATAAACATGACACAGACATACAAGTACTATATTTTTTGTCTAGTATGAAAAACCAAAGGTGTAAATGAATGCCAAAGTATGTGATAGGTATGGTGAAATAGGGGGAAAAAATGCAAAAGAAAAGAGTAAAGGGTGGGTAAGGGAAAGTAAAAAAGCAAAAGAAAAACCTGATATTAAAAAAAGGAAACAAAGCTTATGGATACAGGCGGCAGAGGTTGTAGGGAGGGCAGTGGAAAGGGGGAAAATGAGAATCAAGATGTGCTACGTACAGGTACAAGTTCTTGATGTTAAATGTGATCATACTATATGTATAAAACATACCGACGAAATCAATTTTTAAAAACTTTCCCTAGAAAAGCCTTTCTTTTTCCTTAACTTTTGTATAGGCCCATAATTTAATGTAAAAATATGCATTCCCATCACAGTACCCTGCTATTCTCAAATAAAACTTGATTTTGTTTCAGTTTTAACCATTTTGTGTTTTTCCTTAACAACATCAGCCACCGCCTTAATGTTTGGGGTAAAACCACGGTGAGCACACAAGAGCCACAGAGTTCCTCAGGAGATGGAGATTCATGTGTAACACTAAATTTCACCTACGCCCAGCACTGTGTCTTATTCATTTGTGGGTCCCTGGCAACTAAAGCCGATGATCAGAACACAGGGGAAGTTTGAGAAATGCGCTCATCAATGAGATGCTTAGGAAATTCTCAAGTATGAGGACCAGCTCATCCCATTTTCCCCAGGACTTTTCAGTTTTAAAATGAAGGCCCACACCCACATACTCCCTGAACCAGTCCCAGCTAAACTAGTGATTAGGTCTTTTTCCCTGTCTCCACAGCATGGCTGTGTTCAACACAACCCAATCAATGATCTTTTCCTTTTCCCTCATGTCTCCCAAGTTACATTCATAAGAATATAAAATCTCTGAATCATTTTAACTTTGATTGATAGAAATATCACCACAAACACCCCCAAAACTTTGTCACAGGAAATATTAACCTGCTGTCCCTCCATTCATCCTTCTTTCTCACCCCATAAAGCACCTGGTGGTCTTGGGGGAATCCCTAGATGTCCCCAGAACCCATTTCAGGCTTGGAAAAAATGCATTCTATATCAAAATGTATGAGTCCTTCCTCATACTCAGGAGCTAGACAGGAGTGACTCAATTGGTAAAATAACAATTTCACTTAGTCAAAAGACAAAGCCTTAAGCAATGGCACATGTCTTTGTGCCCTCTCAGACCTTCAAACCAAGTTCCACTAGCAGGGACTCAGTAACTAGCAGTACTGACGCATGCAGATAAGATTCAGGAACTCATAAGATGAATAATGAGACATGAATCATTGGCTCTGATAGTCAGGGCCAGTTCAAGGCATCCACATAACCACGGCTGCTCTTCTGCTCTTTCCAGATCTGCTGTCCTCTGCACTGTTTTTCACTTTCAGACAAATTCTTCATGAATGAGAAATATGTTGTCAACAGGGCCAGACTGTCTGCATTCTTACACTTCCACAGGATTAGAGACCTTTTTCTTCTAAAATTCCCACCCAGCTCTCTCACAGGGACTCCCAGCAAGCCCTACAAGACACGGGGCCATTTTCTGCTCTAAACCAAGTGTCCTTGCTGATGACAGTGAAGCCCTGTGATTTGTCCAGCCAAGGTCACATGCTCCCCTGGAACTGAAGAAAGCAAGGAAGAAAAAAGAGGGGAAGAAATAAATACAGGGCTATCAATCACTAGTGGCGAAATCCTGCCCATCTGCCTTCATCCTGTTCTACTCCACTTTCTGTTGCTATGACAGAGCACCACAGACTTCATTAACTATAAACAAAGGAATGTATTGGTTTATAATTCTGATGACTAATTACCTCTTACAAGTCTCACCTCTTAATATCACATTGGCAATTAAGTTGCAACAAGAATTGTGGAGAGAACACTCACACCATAGCAATGCTTCACCTACCTATAGGAATTTACTCAACTGTCATCCTTAATCCATCAAAACATTCTCTGACTAAAGCCCTGTAGCCTTATTTAGAATCTTCTTGGAGAAGAGGATAAAAGTACACTATTAAAAGTAATACTAATAAAGAGTAAAAAAAAAAAAAAGAGTAATGAAGAGTAATACTAATGAAGAGTAAAAAGAGTGACCAATTGGCCACAATAGTTGAAGTATCATACTGCAAACATGGGGGGATGTTCCTAAAACAAGAAGGTTTCACAAGAGCAGTCAGGAAATGTTTACAGGTGTTTGGCAAAGTTTCCCTGGTTGATGCCAGAAAGGCCTGCCTCCACCCAGCTGCATTCTCCATTTACTCAGAGTGCTGGGTACCAACTTCACTCTCTAATTGCCTGTAGTTAGTCATTATATCTCAGCTGCAAGACTTGGGAATGCCAAGAAATCAGCATACCCAAAGGCCTTTTGTGTTTTAAATACTTGGACCAAAAGAAGAAATTTCCCAAGGAAAGCCACCATTTAGATATATGTGAGCTAAAGGGCTTTGATTTGAAAACACTTTAGGTAATTTAACTTTGAAATATCTATGGTTCACAGAAGAGCAGCATACTGAGATGTGCAATCTTACAATCCTTTGCACTCATTCTCCTTTAGACCTAAACTAGAAGTGAGTCAGCCAAACCAGTTAAGGGAATTCAATTCAATTCAATCAACATTAATTGAGCTCTGTTTCAGAGAGAGTGCGTTCTGGTGCAAGTAACAGCTCAAAGAGCCAATTGAAATTGGCTTTAAATAATAGGAATTAATTACCTAACATAACAGGAGGTTGGAGAGAGTTGGTTAATCTATCCATTAAGTATTGTAAGAAATATTGGTTGGCTCTTTTGAGATTCCAACAGATACAATTATATAACACAACATGGCTGCCACTACTTCCAACACAACATCTTCGCTGAACACATCCATGTGTAGAAAGGAAGGTAGGATTTCTCTAGGTTCTTTTCTTTTTGTAGAATGTAAAGTCATTTTCACAATTAAAAATATAGAGAGAGAATTTCTGTGGCTGTTGAAAGTCTTTGTAGACTTTCTCTTATGTTCCTTTGGAGAAAATGAGGTTGCATGGACATTCCTAAACCAACAAGACAAAACAAGGAATAACATGCTCATAAAAGCAATAGACTAAACAAGATTCACTCCTTTGGTCCAGATAACCTTCTCTGAGCACGTTGTCTCCTTAAAGAATGTATAGATTTACCCATAAAGAAGACTGAGTACATAACAACAACTTGCCTTAAACATCTCACTCTGTGCTCTGCACTCAGTGTACAAAGATGGATAAATCACAGCCTGGTTTTCAAGAAACACACAGTATACAAGCAGAACAGGCATCCACTTGACAATTTTGATTACTTATTTCCTTGCTTAATTCTAAAACTGAATTGAAGAGGTAAAAAGTTGTACCGGGTTCCACATTAAAAAAACAAAAATGCACCTCTCATCCTACAGTCTCCCCATAGTGTGACGCTAACATTCCATTCCATGAGAGAGTCTGTGTTCTTTCCTTTGGAAGCATAGTGAACTTGTCCCTATGGCTGACATCATGTGACTTTTAAGGTTCTATTTTAAAATTTGATACAAGTTCCACCTCATTGTCTAGGAACCCAACCACCACATTGTAAGAAAGCCCGCACTCCCCGTGGAGAATGTAGGAGTCTGGTGACAGACCCCTATTCATCCTTCACCTGCACTGAGCCATGGTAACTGAGACTATGTGGAAGAGATACAGACACACCTACTGGCCCCTGGACAAACTATAATTCTGTGAGCAACATGATCACTGCTCCTGTGAGCCACTTAATTTTGAGGTGATCTGTTAGCGACATACAAGGACAGAGATAACTTTAGAACTGTAGATAAGTTTTCAAAATGGTATAAATTACCTTCTATTAGAGTACAGATGAAGGTAAATTAGTGTTTTCTGTGGAAAAGTGGAAGAACAATTACAGTGGAATAAATTTTAAAGGGTTTGGGGTTGGGTGTCTGCGTGAGATTACAGAAGGTGAACAATAGAAATGTAAGCAAAGTAAACATACCTTGTAGTTTAAGAAGCACTACGAACAGAAATCTATTGACTCTGCCTCCTCTGGTAGAATCTCCTAGAACTCACCAAGATTTCTGGTTGTCTCCTTTCAAATACTTTTTTTTTTTTGTTTTTTTTTTTGAGACAAGGTCCTGCTTCGTAGTTCAAGCTGGTCCTGAACTCAGCCTCAAACTCACAGCAATGCTTCTGCCTCTACCTCTCAAGTACTGGGATAACAAGTATAAGCCACCATGCCTGGAACTGTGGTTAGTTGTTATCAGTGCTGGGTTTACAGGTATCACCATGTATGGCATTGTGGTATGTGGTTACCTAAGACTGGACTCCAGACATTGCACTTGCCAGGCAGATGCTGGAACTACTGAGCTAAATTCCTGGCCTGCAGACACTCTTAAAGTTAGGAACGTGCATGTGATAATTAGCTGGGCCAGGTAATTATCATAGCATACGTCATTAGTCTATTTTGGTGAAGTATTTATTGGTCTCTATATCATTCACCAACCTCTTTTTTTTTTTTTTTTTTTTTTTTTAGACAGGGTCTCACTTTGTAGTTCAGGCTGGCCCTGAGCTCAGCCTCAAACTCACAGCATCCTCCTGCCTCTGCCTCCGCAGTACTGGGATTACAGGTGTGTGCCACCAGGCCTGGCATTGTGGTATATGGTTCTGGTCCCTGGTGGGCCTGAGTCTCCACACTCAGTATTGTTGTATGTGGTTACCAGGGATCAAATCTGGGCCCTTGCACTTGCAAGGCAGACTCTGGAACACTGAGCTAAATCCCCGGCCCCCAACCATCCTCTTTTTTTAACAAAACATTTAATGGTATTTTAGATATATGTCATAATAACATTCTTCATAGGGAATTAATACCTGTACATCATGTATCTTACTTTTTTGTTGTTGTTCCATGCATCCTCTCTCTGACTCCTTTTCCCCCTCCTTATATATAAAATCATTTCCATTTTTTCCTTATATTATCTTTTTCCTTGTCCTTTCTTTCCTTTCCCCTCCCCACTATCGTTCCCCTTCTCTTTTGAACATTTTCTACCCTTTTCCCAATATCTATCACACATTTTGGTCCTCAGCTTTCAGTTTCTCACACCAGAAAAACAGCATGTTATTTAAACAAGCAAGTTTGATGTACTTCACTTAAAAGTATGATTTCAGGCTGCGGATTTAGCTCAGTGGTTCCAGTGCCTGCCTTCAAGAGCAAGGGCCCAGGTTTGATCCCCAGTAACCACATACAACAATGCTGGGTGTTGAGACTCACGCCCACCACAATCAGTACCATATACCACAATGCCAGGTGTAGTGGCTCACACCTTTAATCCCATTACTCGGGAAGCAGACACAGTAGGATTGCTGTGAGTTCAAGGATAGGCTCAGGACCAGCCTGAACTACAAAGTGCAACCCTGTCTCAAAAAAAAAAGAGTATAATTTCAGGGCTGATCCATTTACTTACAAATGTCCTGAGTGTATCCCTTTTATAGCACAGTAGTACTTCACTGTATTTTTTTTAAACCCACAACTGTATCCATTCATTGTTAATGGGCATCTAGGCTATTTCCAAGATTTAGTTATCATAAACTCTGCTGCTAAACATAGGTATATACATGTCA
>PVIR01034451.1:0-17017 GCA_004026965.1 Petromus typicus
AGTGTGTGTCACCACACCTGGCATTGTTGTATGTGGTGGAACCATTGAGCTAAATCCCTCATTTCAATTTTTTTTTTTCTTTTTGAGACAAGGTATCCCAGGCTGGCCTCAAATTTATAAACCTTGTCTCTCAGCCTCCTGAGGGCTGGGATTATAAATATGCACTACTAAGCCCAGTTTCTACAATTCTTAGAATTTTTATTTTATTAAACATATTTTTAGATTTTACTTTTTATTTTAATATTATGCTTTGTATGTATGTGCTGCTGGGGCTCAAACCCAGGGCCTTGTACATGTTAGGGGAGCACTTTACCACTGAGCTACCCACCAAACCCAGAATTTCTAAATATTTCAGATTTTAAAAATCCATTTTGAAAAATTTAGAAAATAGAGACATCAGATACACAAAAACCTGCACACAGATGTCTATCACAGATTATTTCTAATTGCCAAAAATTTGGGGGCAACAATGTCCTTCACATGGATGGATTAAACTATGGTACATACATAGATTATTTTCAGCACTAAAAAGAAATGAGCTCTCAAGTCATAAAAATACCTTAACTAGAGGGCATATTTAGGTGCATATTACTAAGTAAAATAAGCCAAAAAAACTTTATGCTGAATGATTCCATGGATATGAAAAAGCAAAACCAGGTAGACCATAAAAGGATTAGAAGTTACCAGGCTTTACGGGGTGAGAGGACAGATAAATAGGCAAAGCACAGACGATCTGTGTGTGTGGTACTTGTCATTGAACTCAGGGCGCCCTAGCCCTGTGCTACACCCCAACCCTACTCTGTTTTTAAAGACAGGGTCTTGCTAAATCTCCAAGACTGGCCTAGAATTAGCGATCTTCCTGTTTTAGCTTCCCGTATATTTGGAAGGCGTGAGCCATTACATACGCCCTGCTCACTGTCTTTCTGACATCTCCATTTCTACATTCTCAAATTAAAGAAATTTAGGATTTGCGAAGCCTTTGGTCATAAAAATAGGAAAGAAAGAGCAGGAGGCGGAACCAAAGTGAGAGAAAACCAAGAATTGAAGAAGCGGAGAGATTTCACAACTGGACGGGAACGGTTTAGAGGGCGGACCGGAAGGACTGTAGAGAAGGCGCTACAATGGCGGGTCCTGTTAGCTTGCGAGAACTTCTAATGGGAGCCTCAGCCTGGCTTGGCTCCGAAAGTCCCGGAGGGTCCCCTACAGAAGGCGGAGGGAACGCGGGTGGCGCGCCGGAGCCTCCGTGGCGAGAGGATGAGATCTGCGTGGTGGGAATCTTCGGCAAGACGGCTCTGCGCCTGAATTCCGAGAAGTTCTCCCTTGTGAACACGGTGTGCGACCGACAGATTTTTCCTCTCTTTTGCCACCAAGATCTGGAGAATACAAGTCCTGGAACTAAGACTGAAGCTAGCGCTGTCAGTGAGGCCGGTGGAGCTGGGGACCCAGGGGCTGCCGCCGGGGATTCAGCTCGGGGAGGTGGAGCTGGCGCGGAAGGTAACCGAACTGAGACAGGTTCCCAGGACTTCAGCCTTCTTCAGGCCTATTACAATCAAGAAAGCAAAGTTCTCTATCTTCTTCTCACTTCCATTTGTGATAATTCACAGCTTTTGCGGGCTTGTCGTGCTCTTCAGAGCGGGGAAGCTGGAGGAGGCCTCTCTTTACCTCATGCAGAAGCGCATGAGTTCTGGAAGCATCAGGAGAAGTTGCAGTGCCTCAGTCTCCTTTATCTTTTTTCTGTTTGTCACATCTTGCTCCTGGTCCATCCCACTTGTTCCTTTGACATCACTTATGATCGAGTATTCAGAGCTCTGGATGGGCTGAGACAGAAGGTACTGCCCCTCCTCAAAACAGCCATCAAGGACTGTCCAGTTGGCAAAGACTGGAAGCTAAATTGCCGACCTTGCCCACCTAGACTCCTTTTCCTCTTTCAACTCAATGGAGCCCTTAAGGTGGAACCTCCTCGGAGCCAGGACACTGCTCACCCAGACAAACCCAAGAAACATTCTCCCAAAAGAAGATTGCAGCATGCCTTGGAAGATCAGATCTATAGAATCTTCCGGAAGAGTCGAGTCTTGACTAACCAAAGTATCAACTGCCTCTTTACTGTACCTGCCAACCAGGCTTTTGTGTACATAGTCCCTGGAAGCCAGGAGGAGGACCCCGTAGGCATGTTGCTGGACCAACTCAGAAGTCACTGTACTGTGAAGGATCCTGAATCTTTGCTGGTGCCTGCACCTCTTTCTGGACCCAGGCGATACCAGGTGATGAGGCAGCACAGCCGACAACAACTTTCCTTCCACATTGATAGTAGCAGTTCCAGTTCTTCAGGCCAACTCGTGGATTTCACTCTGCGAGAATTCCTGTGGCAGCATGTGGAGCTGGTCCTAAGCAAGAAAGGTTTTGATGACAGCGTGGGCAGGAACCCACAGCCTTCCCATTTTGAACTTCCCACGTATCAGAAGTGGGTCTCAGCAGCTGCAAAACTATATGAAGTGGCTATTGATGGGAAAGAGGAAGATGTGGGCTCCCCCACTGGAGAGCTGACTTCTAAAATTTTAAGCAGTATTAAAGTTTTGGAAGGGTTTTTGGATATTGACACCAAATTCTCAGAAAACCGGTGCCAAAAAGCTTTACCCATGGCCCATAGTGCCTATCAGTCAAATTTGCCTCATAATTACACGATGACTGTTCATAAGAATCAGCTCGCACAGGCTCTTCGAGTGTATAGTCAACATGCGAGAGGTCCAGCCTTTCACAAATATGCTATGCAGTTGCACGAAGACTGCTACAAATTTTGGAGCAACGGCCATCAGCTCTGTGAGGAGAGGAGTCTAACTGATCAACACTGTGTACATAAATTTCACTCATTACCTAAATCAGGTAAATTTTTAAAATTTAGCTAAATTTTTTTCACCATTTTGAAATCAAAACTTTATGCTGTGTTTTTACTCTTGTTTGATACTTTAAAAAAAATGCATTACAGAAATTCAGGTGGGTCGGTTGTAAAAGAAAAATATCAGCCATGACTGTACTTTTAAAATGTTCTTATATTTAAAGAATGAACCTTGTGTGTTAGTAATTGATAATAATTAAATAGTACAAAGTGTCAGAAATTTTACATCAATATTTTTATCTTGAATAATTGTCAGATTAAAGTGAATACAATGAAATGCAAGGTCACCATCAAGGCGGCAGCAGAAGGAAAAATTCACTTAGAAACTCAGATACTTAGGTTAGGATTGGGGATTAAGTTCAGTGGTAGAGCACTTGCCTAGCATGCATCAAGCTCTGGGTTCCATCCCCAACACTGAAAAACAAAATCTTTTTTTTTTTTTTTTTTTTGAGACAGGGTTTTGCTTTGTAGTTCAGGCTGCCCCGAGCTCAGCCTCAAACTCACATCACAGCAATCCTCCTGCCTCTGCCTCCCACGTGCTGGGATTACAGGCGTGAGCCACCACGCCCAGCACTGTGGTATATGGTGCTGATTGCTGTTGAGCATGAGTCTCCATGCCCAGTATTGTTACGTGGTTACCGGGGATTGAACCCAAGTCCTTGCGCTTGCAAGATAGGCGCCGGAACCACTGAGCTAAATCCCCAGCCCGAAAAACAAAATCTTTAGACTAAAAATGTATATTCATTTGTTTCTTCTGTTAGGTGCTTTTAAAGTTTTGTGTATGTACTTATTTCCAAAGAACTATCTGAAGAACATTGTTCTCTGTATTATGGAATGCAAAGTGTAGTTACTGTGATTGTATTTGTGGAATTAATAGTGACTGTTGAATTTTCCAGGAGAAAAACCAGAGGCTGATAGAAATCCCCCTGTGCTCTATCACAATAGCCGAGCTCGATCCACTGGTGCCTGTAACTGTGGACGGAAGCAAGCACCTCGAGATGACCCGTTTGATATCAAGGCAGCTAACTATGACTTTTATCAGGTAGACTCTGAATTTTTTTCTTCTTCTTGTTCTTTCTCTTTTCTTGCTAAATATCATCTGAGTAAAAATACATAAGCAAAATGCTTAGAGAAGTAAATACAACTAGATTGTCCTATGTAATCAATGGCGGATTCTTTATACTTACTTATTCATACATTGTTGATCGTGGTTGAAAAGTTTATAGTACTTTTTTTTTCCCCCTTGCCTTTTAGCTTCTGGAAGAAAAATGTTGTGGAAAATTGGATCATATCAACTTCCCAGTATTTGAACCAAGTACTCCAGATCCTGCTCCTGCCAAAAATGAATCTTCTCCTGCCCCTCCAGATTCAGATGCTGATAAGCTTAAAGAAAAAGAACCTCAGACCCAAGGAGAGAGCACAAGCCTGAGTTTAGCTCTGAGTTTGGGCCAGTCTACAGATAGCTTAGGTACCTATCCAGCTGATCCACAAGCTGGAGGAGACAATGCAGAAGTTCACGGCCAAGGAGAAGTTAAACCTGAGAAGAGACCAAACTTGGTTGATCGGCAGGCATCCACAGTTGAGTATCTCCCAGGCATGCTGCATTCCAATTGCCCAAAAGGTCTTCTACCCAAATTCTCCAGCTGGTCTTTGGTTAAACTAGGCCCTGCTAAGTCTTACAACTTTCATACAGGTTTAGACCAGCAGGGCTTCATTCCAGGAACAAATTACCTTATGCCTTGGGACATTGTCATCCGGACTAGAGCTGAAGATGAAGGAGATTTAGACACAAATTCTTGGCCTGCTCCAAACAAAGCCATTCCTGGAAAGAGAAGTGCAGTTGTAATGGGAAGAGGAAGACGACGAGATGATATAGCTCGGGCTTTTGTGGGCTTTGAGTATGAAGACTCTCGAGGTCGGAGATTCATGTGCTCAGGACCTGACAAAGTAATGAAAGTGATGGGAAGTGGACCGAAGGAATCCGCTTTAAAAGCCCTGAACAGTGATATGCCCTTATATATTCTCTCCTCATCTCAGGGGAGAGGGCTAAAACCACATTACGCTCAACTTATGAGGCTTTTTGTTGTGGTTCCTGATGCTCCTTTGCAGATAATACTGATGCCCCAGGTAAGAAATAAGACCCTGTCCCTGAAGAAAGAAATTGTAATACTTCTGTAGATATTTTTTTTCTAAGTACAGTGTGATAATAAAACCAGTTACTTCACTAAACAAATTTAAATATCTTGTATACTTAATGCTAGTCTTTTGGGTTGTTTCTGTTTTTTTTTTTAATTTTAATTTTTTGAGACAAGAGTCTTGCTTTATAGTTCAGACTGGCCCCAAACTCACTATGTAGCCCAGGCCAACCTCGAACTCACAGCAATCCTCCTGACCATGCCTCTCAAATGCTGGGATTACAAGCATGAGTCACCACACCCAGCACTGTGGTATGTGGTTAGCAGGGATCAAACTTGGGACCTTGCACTTGCCAGGAAGAAATTGGAAACACTGAGCTAAATCTATAGCCCACTGTTCTGTTTTTTAAAAGAGAAATTGTGGGAGCCTGGCACAGTGACGCTGGCCTATTGCGGCTAGCCTGACAGCCAAAATGGGACCCCATTTCTTAAAAAGGAAAATCAAATAAATTATGAAAATTTTGTTTTACTATTCTCATGGTAGCTAGAAAACTGAGGATTTTAATCATTTCACGTAGTTCACATCATCTGTTTCAAAAATAGAACTTAAACTTTAAAAACTTGTAGAAAAGTGAGATAATATTTGAAATTAAATAATGTACTATTGGTGGGGCATGGTGGCTCATGTGTGTATACCAGGACTCAGGAGGCTCAGGGAGGAGGATCACTGTGAAATCTAGATCAGCCTGAACTACGTAGAGAGACCCTGTCTCAAAAGGAAGTACTGTGCAGGAGGCACTGCCACCCGCCTTGTAAGTGCAAGTTTGTGGGTTTGATCCCTGGTACCACAAAAAAAGAAAGAGAGAAAGGGAGGGAGGGAAAAAGGGAAGGAGAGAGAGAGAAAGAAAATAAAATTAAGAAAAGAAAGAAAAGTACCGTTAACACTTAGAAGTGGGCTGGGGATTTAGCTCAGTTGCACTTGCCTGCCTTGCAAACACAAGGGTCCGAGTTTGATCCTTAGTTATGGTATCATAAACAAATAAATTAGCTTAAACATATATATACATATTTTATAAAAAGAGAAGTGTGCCCCTATTTGCTTAATATTTTTTTGTTTGATTGTTTTATTTTTATTTTTTATTTTAAGACAGAGTATTAATGTCTCAAGTTGCTGAGGCTGGGCTTGAATTTGAGATTGCCTTACCCAGCCTGTTTTTGTTTTTTGTTTTTTTTTCAGTGCTGGGGAGAGAACCAGGGCCTTGTACCTCCTAAGTATATTCTTTACCCCTGAGCTTACCTGCTTTTTCTGCCAACCTTCCCGGGGATAGCTGGGAATTGAACCCAAGTCTCCCTGCAGGTTAGGCAAGAACTCTACCAGTGAGCCACATCCTCATCCCTTTAAAAAAATTTTCTAAATTGCCCCATCTACCTCATAAATGCAGTCCTCGCCTCGTGCTTCAGCCTCCTGAATAGTTATAGGCATGCACCACCACACACACCATCTGCTTAATCTTATATGCTCTTTGAACCTATCACTTGTTTAGGTACTTTCAGATATTTCTTATTGAGAAATGTAAAAGTCATTATATTTCTTGTGTTTTTTAGGTTCAACCAGGTCCTCCACCATGTCCAGTGTTTTACCCAGAAAAACAAGAAATCACTCTCCCACCTGATGGCCTTTGGGTTTTGAGATTTCCTTATGCGTATGTGACTGAGAGAGGACCTTGCTTCCCTCCCAAGGAAAACGTGCAGCTAATGAGCTATAAGGTGCTGCGTGGAGTTCTGAAAGCGGTGACACAATAAGAGGTTTTCAAACTTGAGGTTTTTGCTTTTGGTGTGTATGTGATGTTTGTTTTTTGGTGTATGTATATCATTTGGATTTTTCCAAACCTAAAATGTGTTTTGGGTGTAAGAGTTCAGTGTCTAGACAATAATTGTTTCACTATTTCATTATATTCTTGATATTTATTATAAGTGGGGTTACAACTTCCTAATAAAGATTGGTTGTCCTAGAAAATCTGTGATTGATACCTCTGTTGTCTGTTGTTTTGTTTCAGTCCATAATAAAGCATGCTTCCATCGTAATTGAATGTTGTGTAACTATACTGAGCAAAACATTTTTTTTTCTAAAATGATGTTTTAGTCAGGATTTTCCTGATATTGAAATTATCTTCAAAACAAGCTGATCTATTAGATTATATGGTAATGGTATGAAGACTGATCAATTGCAAAGCAAAACAGAAAAAAGGATATTTCTTTGGCTCACACTTCTGGGAGTTTAGGTAGCTTGTTTTGTTCTAACCATTTTGCTCTTAGAATGATGAGGTCTTGTTATTGTTCATGGGGTGTTGTTTTTTTTATAGTATCAGGGATTATTCTCAGGCCCTTTTTTCCCAGGTAGGTGTGGTACCACTTGAAATAAATCCCCAGCCCTTGCTTTGGTTTTTCTTGCCAGTGTGGGGATGAAACCCAGGACTCCATGCATGTTAGACAAGCACAATACCCTCACCTTCCTCCCAGATACCATACTGGAAACCAACATTACCAGGACTAAAATTTTTAAACCCAAGATGTTAATGTGGATGTTATTCTTTTAAAATTCCTATGCTGGCCAAGCGAGGTAACATACCTAGAATCCTAGTTGAGGCAGGAGGATTGCTGTGAATTTGAACCCTGCCTGGACTCTGGACTACAAAGTAATTTCAAGACCAACCTGAACTACATAGTGAGACCTTGTCTCAAAAAACCCCAAAACTCCTATACTAAAAATAATTTGCTAAGTGATACAAATCGTATCAGTCTATGGTAACTTTTACTAGCATAAATATCACCAGATAATCACTGATGCTATGCCATTTAGATAAAATATACAAAATAAGATACCAAAACTATAATTATTTATGTTTGTAGACACTGATTTTGAATTGTTAAATCAATAGAATTGGAGATTTTAGACAAATATGAAATATCCTTAACATTCCTGGTGACTGTTAAAGCTTTTCTTTTCCCCCACTGAAAAATATACAGGGAAGCAAGTCAGTGTGGCTCAGTAGAACACCTTCCCTAGCATATGTGAGGCCCTGCGTTCAGTACCACCAACAAACACAATAAAAACACTGGGAAGGTGAGTATATTGGCTAATGCCTATAATCCCAGATATTCCAGAGGCCTGGGCAACTGAGCTGGTGCTGGCTGGTAGTATAGCTCAGCACTCCTGGGTTCAGGCCCTCCTGCCAACAAAAGTGAAAAACGGATTGATTGAATTCCAGCTAGTGGAGAAATGTAGATCCCTCGACCTTAGAAATTTTAAGCTAACCTGAGCAAACTAATTAATGTCAGTCCCTAAAAATATACATATGATTTGTCTCCACCAGGCTCTGGATTAATTCTTTTGTGTTCAGACATGTAGGATGAGAGGGGATCTAGTGGAGCTTTCTGGAATTTAGTAGCCAGTTTTACCTTGTTGAAATTTAAATTTATTTATGTATTTCATTTATTTTTTTTAGAGCTGTGTCTTGAACTCAGAACCTATATAAGTACAAACTGCCTCTCCTAGTCTTTTTTGAGACAGAGTCTCATTTTGTAATTCAGGCTGGCCCTTAACTCACTTTGTAGCCCAGGCCAGCCTTGAACCCAAGGCAGTCCTCCTGCCTCTGCCTCCTGAGTGCTGGGATTACAGGCACGAGTCACCTTGCCCAGCACTGTTGTATGAGGTTAGCAGGGATGAACTCCTGACCTTGTGCTTGCAAGGCAGACGCCGGAAACACTGAGCTAAATCTCTGGCCCTTAATTTTTTGTTTTTTGAGGGAAGGTCTCACTCTGTAATTCAGGCAGGACTCGCTGTGTAGTCCAAGTAGGCCTCGAACTCACAGCTGTCCTCCTGCCTCATCCTCCTGAATGTTGGTATTAAGGAGCACGCCACCACACCTGGCAGTTTATTTTTAAATGGACTTGTAAATTAACAAATGTTTTAGCTCCTATTGTATGTAAAGCATGGGAAACAATTCGCGTTTCCTAGAATTCCTGGGCTCTTTCCTTTTCGGTTTGATAGTTTTCTAGGCAATTCTTGAATAGACCTTTCCGCTTGAGTCATGACAAAAACAATGGCAGGTTTCCAACCTTTCACCTCAGCTAGGAGCTTCTCGCAAGCCCTGCGCGTCCCACCTCAAGGCTAGGTGACAAACAGTCGGGTTTTCTCATGATTTTTGCGGGCTCCCACCCGGGGTCGGAATGCGCCTGCGTGTTGCTGTCCCTTTGTGGCTCGCGGGGCTCGCCTTGCGCCTGCGCAGTGGCCCAGCACGAACAAGTGCGCTGCACCCCTGGCGCCGGCTGGGGGCGAGCAGAACTCCAGCAGCCGCCGCAGCCGTTGAGATCGTCGCAGCGGGGTTCCGAAGGCCCGGGAGGTGGGAGACTTCCCACTCGGTGACTGCGATGTCGTCCACTGCAGCGTTTTGCCTTCTCTCTACCCTGGGAGGGTACTTGGTGACCTCATTCTTGTTACTTAAATACCCGACCTTGCTGCACCAGAAAAAGAAGCAGCGATTCCTCAGTAAACACATCTCTCACCGCGGAGGTGAGAGGGGTCCCGGTAACCTGAGCGCGGCGTTGGGGAAGGCTGTGTTCCGTGCAGGGCTGTGGGTCTTTGGGGGATGTGTAGAAGGCGGCCGGTGGGAAATAACGTGAGAGTTTGAGCAAGAATGGGGTTGTGTGGCCCGAAGACTCCCTTGAAGGCGAGGGCGGTGTGAAGCGGAGGGAGGGGAAAGGTCGGGTCCGGAGTCGGAACTCTGGAGGAGGTGTCCGGCGTCCAGCCGTGTCAGGGATTCGGGGATGAACAGCGACCAAGGTGAAGGAGTGGACAGGGCATTTCTCGTCCAGTGGAAGGATGATTGCAAGAATCCTTCGTTGCAGCCAGGCACAAAGGGGGAGCGCGGTGTAGATCCTGGGTACCGCGGGCGAACCGGAGCCGACTGCTCTGAGCAAGCCTGCAGCCGGTGGATGGGGGAGGCCGGCCGAAAAGCAGAGCTGAGATGTATCTGCGAGGCCTGGAGGAGCTGCAGCCCTGGTGTCTGTGTTACATGGGACCAGTCCCACCCTCACGTACCAGAATTGAGCCTTCCATTGAGAGAAAGAGACCGAGTCTCCCAGCCAGACACATTTCCCAAGGTCACGGTTAGAGCTTGGGATGAACTGGAACAGGGAACCTGAGTGTTGGTTACCAGAGCTCCCAACGTTGCACCTGGTTTTGGGGGGTTTTGTTTTTTGAGCACCATCCTTTAAAAAATAACACGTGGCTTTCCAAAAGAGAATGATTGCATGTATGACAGGAAAAGTATTTTTTAAATAAAGGAATATTTCTTTTGGAAAAGTACCTAACTATAAAGATGCTAGGTAGTGCATCCTCAGATTTCCATGGTAACAGGTTAGATCTCTGTCTCTTCATTGTAGTGTAACAATGCAACTTCATTATTTTTCAAGTGTCATATATATACGTGTTGTGAAATTGGAGTGTTTCAATCCCCTTTAGCTTTTTTTAGGGATGCATGTAACACCAGTTTAAAATTGTTTGAAATTTACAGTGTAATATAGATTACAGGAGTTCACTATCTAAAACTTGCTTTAGTGTCATCACCCCTACCTATTGTGAAAAGTGTTGGGCAGGGAGAAAGTTTTATTGTCGCAGAAATGCATTATCATTCTGCTGTATAATGTTGTGTTAAACCCAATTCTAATGAGTGACTTCAGTAGTTACCTTTGTCTCACCCTCAAAAAGCAGTAAAGGTTTAGAGTTGATAATTAAATGTCATGTTAGTTATGCTAATTTGATTTATCTGGCTTATTTTATTTATGACATTGGAAATTTAACCCAAGGCCTTCATATGAGATACATCCTCAGCCTTTTTGGAGTGAGTGAGTGAGTGAGTGAGAGTGTGTGTGTGTGTGTGTGTGTGTGTGTCTTGCTAAATTCCCAGGCTGGACTCAAACATGTGATCCTCTTTCTTCAGCCTGTCAGACTGCTGGGATTCTAGGCATGTGCACCACACCCTGTTTTGTATTTTAATAAAAACATAGTTAAGCTAGGTTGTTTAGCTACTAACCACAGGATTACTGAACTACTAACCTTTGGAACCAGGGAGCAGGTATTAGTGCTGCAGTTGTTGCTATAGATTCTTATTTCAGCGGTAGTAAATCCTGCACTCCGCCAAGCAGTACACAGTGCAGTCGTGTTTACTGAGTTACAAAGTGTGCCTACGAAAAACCCCAAACAGATATAAAAACCCTTAGATCTTCTAAAAAGCTAACAAAACTGTCATGGTGAATTATCTGAATTTTGTTTTAGAGTAAATATATGTTAATTTTTGAAATTTTGTGCCACTGTACAATTGGGAAAAAGAAAAGTAGTCCATGGAGGTTTAAAATGTGGTAGAGTATCACAGTAACAAGAAATCTCAAAACCTTGTTTACTGTTGGAAATACTTTTAATATATTTCTCCCTAGATATTCTAAGTCAGTTCAGTATTGCTCATTATATAGAAATTTTCATTATTTGTAAATGTAGTGTCAGTAGTTGTATCTTCAATAATGCAGCAGCTTTTAGTAGGAATCCTGTTAAATATCTGCAGGCTCAAACTCTGTCTTACCTGTGTGATGGTCCTGTAAACACTGTAATAAGGCTGGATGTGGTAGTGCACGCCTGTAATCCCAGCACCCAGGGGGCTGAAGCAGAAGGAGCTCTGCGAGTTCCAGGCCTGCCTGGGCCAGAGCGCAAGTTGAAGTCCAGCCTGAACTGTACAGTGAGACCCTCTTTCAAAACAAACAAAACGATAGTAAGTTCCCATCTGTTACTGCTTAATACACTTTTTTTTTAAAAAAGAATCATTTTTTATTTAATTTATTTTTTGAGACAGGGTCCCAGTTTGTTTTGTTTTGTGGTGTTTTTTGTTTTTTTGAGACAGGTTCTCCCTATGTAGTTTGCCCTGGCTTTGAACTCACTGTGTAATCCATGCTGGCCCCCAACTCGCTGCCATCCTGCAGGCTGGAATACAGGTGTGTGCGGCCCACCACGCCCTGCTTTCTCCACTCTTAGTGAGTATGCACACCAAGTAATACTCAGTGATAGAGCAGATACTTAAACATACTTGAAACTCAAGATACCAAATGTAAAAGACAAATGATTAGGAGGGTGTCACCTCCTGATTGCGTGTAGTTTTGGCCATGAATACTGATGATGGCATCACTTGTCACTCTGTGCCACTTGCTCACATTTGTGCTTATCCTATCTTGCTCTAACTGCAAATAATCTGATTTTTATAATGCTCTTGAGAAAGACGTGTTTTCCTACACTTGGAATCATGCTGTATATGCATTTCTTCTAAGTGTCCATGGAGTCACCTAGGGAAATAAGGATAGCAGGGAAATCACTGAGCCTAACTGAATATCTCTCTGTGGGCCTGTTGGGTCAATCACCAGACTTTTTTTTTTTTGAGACAGGGTCTCACTTTGTGGTTCAGGCTGGCCCCAAGCTCAGCCTCGAACTCACATCACAGCAATCCTCCTGCCTCTGCCTCCCGAGTGCTGGGATTACAGGGGTGAGCCACCACGCCCGGCACTGTGGTATGCGGTCCTGGTTGCTGCTGGGGTGAATCTCCACACCCAGTATTGTTATGTGGTTACCGGGGAATCGAACTCGGGCCCTTGCACTTGCAAGACAGGCGCTGGAACCACTGAGCTAACTCCCCGGTCCAATCACCAGACTTTTTAGAATTTAATCAATTTGTTGGAGGCTCAGTGGCCAAAGAATAAAAGAGTGTCATCGACTGATCACATCCCTTCTTTTTCTCTTAATCTTTTCACTGTAATCTCCAGGCAGGAACCTGTCTCAATCTGGTCATCCTGCCGCACATTGATTTGCCAGGTGGTAAACCAAACTTAGCTGGTTGTGCAAGGAGAAGATGAGACATGAGTATATCAGAAAGTCAGGGGAAGCTGCACTCTGCCAGTGCACTGAAGCATGTTTTATTCATCTCTTCATTCTTAGTATCCGGGTACTCTTTCTCACGTGTCTGTGATGACTTCTTCCCAGCTGACTGTTGGCCACAGAGTAATAGAGCCTTTCTTTAATAATACTATCCTGCTTAATAAAGCAAACTTTTTTTTTTTTTTTGGTGGTACTAGGGATTGAACTTGGGCCCTTGTGTTTCCAAGGTAGACATGGTACTATTTGAGCTAAATCCCTGGCCCTTTAAACAAACTTTAATAGACTAAAATGTTCTTATTTTTAGTGGTGACAACATAACATACATATGAGATATATGTATCTTTTTTTTTTGGTAGTACTGGAAGTTGAAACTAAGCCTTGCATATGCTAGGCAAGTGCTGTTCTACTGAGTAATCTCCCGTTCTCATTTTCTTTTTCTAAAGATTTGCCTTGATCAGTTGCCCGTTCTGGCCTCAAACTTGTAATCCTTCTAACAATCTGGGACTACAGGCATGTGTCACCTTACTCGGGCATAAAAACGTTTCTTTGCTTTGTTTTTTAAGACAAGAGTTTTACTATGTAACCAAAACTAGCCTTAAATTCTTGATTTTCCTGCCTCGGCCTTCTGTGTCTTGGGATTATAGGCCATGCACCACTACATCTGGCTCTTGTCATTGGTTTAGAAACATCACAGAAGCACATATTGATAACACAAGGGTGTTAATGATAGTGGTGGTTGAGTATAACTGTTAAAAGAGTCTATAATCATTGAACTTTTATTGCTCTCTGAAACACTTGAGACATAAAAGGAAACTGCCAGACATAATTCTTTCCTTCACACCATTTAAGTCCAGTTAAGGAACTAGAATGTTTTCTTATCCTATCAGAGATTAACCAAACAGAGTAGTTACAGAGTACAGTATGAGGGAGGAAAAGTTAATATACACAATGAAAAATTGGAAGAATATTGTGAAGCAAGGAATAAATTGGGAATTTTCAGAGAATGTTTTCCCAAAGAAATGAAAATATACATTGGAAAAGAGGAAACTGAGAGGATATAAACAGAATAACAAACAAATTATACTATGGTAGCATGTAAATCTGTGCTAGGTATTAATTATCTTCTGCATTTCATCTAATTAAAAATTAAAATCTAGCTGAGAGTGGTGCTGAATGTCTGTAATTCAAGCTATTCAAGAAACTAAATCAGGAAATCCCAAATTTGAGGCCAGCTTGAGCAATTTAGCCAGACCCTATTTCAATAACACGTTACAGGCTGGGCAGGGTGGTGCGTCCTGTAATCCAGGACTCAGGAGGCTGAGGCGAGAGGAGCACCAAGAGGATCAAAGCCAGTCTGGACTACATAATGAAAACACTGCCTCACAAAAACAAAACAAACCCAAAACCCAAAAATAAATAAATAGCATTTACAAAGAGGGTAGGGATGTAGCTCAGTGGCAGACTGCTTGGCTATCATGTGTTTAAGCCCTAGGTGCAATCCCCAGTACATCAAGGAAAAAAAGGTTAAAATTTTGTTTGCATCTAGAATGGTTATTTGCCTAGCCAGGAATTGTATAAGCTGTTTTATTAAGAGAAACAAAAACTTAATGACAAGCTGGCTTTGTGAATTAAATCATTTCCTGAGTAGCGCTACCACGAAATAATTCCTTGGAGAGGAATTTGTACTTCTTAATTAGTCCCTTAGTTACTCTTCAGACTTTTACCATATGAGTCTGAGCAATTTATTAGTACTATCATTGTGGAATTTATCTTCTAGCTTTAGAAACAAGTAGCAGAATATGAGGATAAGGACCAATATGAGGGTTGGGAATTTAGCTTAGTGGTCCCATGCTTGCCTGGTATGTGCAAGGCCCTGAATTCTATTCCTAGTCCAAACTAAAGGACCAATATGAGCAATTTCCCTGTAAGTAGTGTTAGGTACCTGCATTCATTGACCTGTAAAGGTGAAGTAAAGATGCTGTATGAATGTAGCATAAAAACAGTAGCACAGGGCCAGGAATTTAGCTCAGTGGGTCTGGTGCCTGCCTTGCAAGCAAGGGCCCAGGTTTGACCCCCAGTAACCACATACAACAATATTGGGTGTGGTGACTCACATCCACCAGCAATCAGTAAGTACCATATATCACAGTGCCAGATGTAGCAACTCATGCCTATAATCCCAGCACTCGGGAGGCAGAGGCAGGAGGATTGCTGTGAGTTTGAGGCTTGCCTGGGCTACATAATGAGTTCAAAGCCAGTCTGCACTGCAAAGAGAGACCTTGTCTCAAAAAAACAAAAACAACTAAAAAACAGCTCAGAATGTAGCCCAGTGCTTCCTGTGTTCAGTCCCCAGTACTGAAAAAAAAATTTTTTTTTCACAATAAGATGTGTCAGCATTTAACAGATCAGCATAATTCAGTGAATCAGTATTTTCCAGATGAGTGATGTACAATGTCATAAAATATGTGAAAGATAAAGATTGGATGTCATATCAGAATGTAGAAAGAGGTCATCAATAGGGTTGGGATTCTGTATTGCCGCCAACTTGTAAGAAACCATCATGGTCAGTGCTTCTTGGGTTGAATCCCTAGTAACCCCTCCCCCCCAAAAAAAAGAAAGGAAGGAAGGAAGAATCTACCATTTGTTAAATCTTGATATAGTAGTTTTTTATGATTTTGTGGTTTATGATTTATTTTATGGCTTACGATTTATTTTAGGGGGTGTGGTTGGACTTGAACCTGGGGCCTTGCACACGATCCATGCCTTCAGCACATAGTCCAGTAACACAGAAGAGCCTTTTCCAACTGCTTATCCGGGTTAAGGTAGACATATACATTAGGCAAGTATTAAGCCAGTCACTAAAGAGGTTTGCAAAAAATGTGAAACAGCATCACCTTTTTGTTAAATTTGTTGTTTGTTTAAGGAAATAGCTTTTTTTTTATTAAAGAAGTCATGCTAACATATGAGTTTATTATTTTCAAATAAGGAATAAAATCTAAATTTCTAGAGTTTAATTTCCAATACATAATTATAATACATATGTAATAGGAATACATATGTAATTCCCATAATCAAAAGCACTTTGGGACAAATTAACTTTTGAACATAAAGTAATCAGAGAACTAAAATGATGGGAAGCCACCACTTCAAGGCATTAACTTTAAATATAATAAGAATTACCATAACCCAAAATGATTATTTAAAAAGTGCTTTAAGGAAGAGTTGAGAAGGGAACTTTCAAGTTAAAATTGAGATTGCAGGCTATGAAGAGAATGTCCCCGGTAGATTTCATGTTGTATTGAGCTCTCTCTCTCTCTCTCTCTTTTTTTTTTGACACAGGATCTCACTGTGTAGTCCAGGCTGGCCTCAAACGCACTGTGTAAGCCAGCCTCATCTGCAACTCAAAACATTCCTCCTACCTCAGCCTCTCAGCCTCTCAAGTGCTGGGATTATACTCGTGTGCCACTGCGCCTGACTGACCCCTCTTTTATTGTTTTGTTTTCTGAGACAGGGTCTTGCTTTGTAGTTTAAGCTGGCCCGGAGCTCACTGTGCAGCCCATTGCAAACCTCCAACTCACAGCAATCCTCCTGCCTTTGCCTCCCAAGTGCTGGGATTACAGGCATGAGCCCCCACACCCCGCACTGTAGTATGTGGCACTGATTACTAGTGGGTGTGAGTGGCCATGTCTGGCATTGGTGTATGTGGTTACCAGGGATCGAACTAGGGACCTTGTGCTTGCCAGGCAGACGCCGGAACCATTGAGCTAAATCCTCGACCCTGACCTCTCTTTCTTTGAGATAAGGTCTCACATGTTCTCCAGGATGGCCCCAAACTCCTGGGTTTACGCGACCCTCCTGCCTCAATCTAACCTCTCTATTTTAAAAGTAGTACATATGATAGAGGGTGTGTAAGGTATAGGGGAATGCATATTGGAATAAAAGATCATCTGTATTCTAACCATGTAGAGATAATTACTGTCAATCTAATTTGTTAGATTAAGCTTCTGTCTGTTA
>PVIR01034452.1:0-17159 GCA_004026965.1 Petromus typicus
TTAGTCATTTGAGAGATGCAGATGAAAACAACATTGAGATTTTATCTCACTCCACATAGAATGGCTGCCATTTCAGAATCAGCCAACGGCAAATGTTGGTGAGGCTGCAGAGAAGAAGGAACCCTTCTCCACTGTTGGTGGGACTGTAGACTCATACAACCCCTGTGGAGATCAGTGTGGAGAATCCTCAAAAAGCTAGGATTGGAGGTCCCATTTGACCTGGCCATTGCCCTGCTAGGTATATACACACAAGAATTAAAAGACTCATATCACAGTGACATATGTGCACCCATATTTATAGCAGCCCAATTTGTGATTGCTACATCTTGGAAACAACCCAAGTGTCCATCAAGTGGAGACTGGATAAAAAAGCTGTGGTTCTTCTACAGAATGGAGTATGACTGTTCCATAAAAAATGATAAGTTTGAATCATTTCTACTTAAATGGACATACCTTGAGGATATCCTCATAAGTGAAATAAATAGGGCACAGATAGGTACATATCGCATCTTTTCTCTGGTATGAGAAAATAAAGATGTAAATGAGTCCTAGCATTGTATGTTATATATTGTGCAATAGAAAATGCTCAATGTAAAATAGGGTCAAACGGGAAAATGTTGACATTGTAACAAAAAAGTAGGGAAACAAATTTTATGTATATGGGGGGGTGGTAGGGTCGGTAGGGCTATGGGAAAAAAATGAGAATTAAGTTGTGTCTTATACTGGCACAAATCCCCATTATGGAGTGCCATCATGATGTGTATATTTAATGTACCAATAAAGATTTAAAAAAAAAGAATCTTAGCTGAATACAGTGTCTACACTCAAAAATCAATACCATTTTTGTACAAAAAATTCACTGAAAAAGAAATTAGAGAAAGTACACTTTTCACAATAGCATGATAAAAGTGAAATATGTAAGAAGCAATCTAACAAAAGAAATAAAGAATGTATACACAGAAAATTAAATTCTCTAAGAAAGATTAAAGATTAAAGAGGGTAACAGAAAATGGAAAGATATTCCCTGCCCTTGGGTAGAAAAAAACAATCTGGACATACTCTCAGAATTGTTATTCAAATTTAATGCACTCTCAATTCAATTACTCTTATATTACCTCGCTAAACTGGAGAAAACAGTTCTAAAATTCATTTCAAAACAGAAGAAACTTAGAATAACAAAAGTGATTCCAGACAGCAAAGGTGAGGCAGGATGCAACACAATCTGTGACTTGAAATTTCACAACACAGCTACTGTGATTTAAAAAAAAAAAAAATCAGCATGATTCTAGTCCCCCCCACACCAAAAAGACCTGATGATCAATGAATGAACAGACTAGGAAAGGAGGAAGGAACACTCAGCCACTGAATCCTTGACAAAGGAGGCAGTCGTTCACTAGAGGAAGTACAACTTCCTTAATAAGCGATGCTGGCTTTCTACATGTGAAAGATTGAAACTAGATCCATATCTCTTACCATATACTAAATTCAAATGAATAAAAAATCGATATATTAAAACAGACACACTAACTGTGCTGGAAGAGAGAATAAGTAGAACTCTTGAATATGTAATAAATTGATGAAAAAAACTGCACTGGAAATGCTACAAAGAATTAGCAACTGCAATCTCATCCTGTTAAATATAATGTAACAATAAAATCAATTAATTAAAAAATATTTTATACTGCCGAAAAATCAACAGAGTAGAGATCACCCACAAAGAAGGGAAAAAAAATGTAACCAGTGTCCTCAAGACTAATATCTGGAACACAGAAGTAATTGAAAAAAAAAAAAAAAAAAACTCAACTCCAAATCTAAAGACCCAATCTAAAATGGGCATCTGAAAAAAGACACTTCTCAAACGAAGAAGTAGAAACAGCAAACAAATACATGTAAATATGTTCAATATCACCAGTCATTTGAGAGGTGGAAATCAAAGCAAGGATGAGATTCCATCTCACTAGGAAAGAATGGCTATTATCAAGAAGTCAACCAACAACAAATGCTGGCAGAGTTATAGGGAAAATGAACCCTTCCCACTCTGGGTGAGAGGGTAGACTGGTGCCACTGCTTTGAAAATTAGTAAAAGTCTAGGAGCAGAGATTCCAGTTGATCCATCTATTCCCCCACTGAATATCTTCTGAAAAGATTTGAAAGCATCATACCACAATATATGCACACTCATGTTTAGAGCAACAGAGTCTGTAATAATTAAATCTTGGAAATAACCCAAATGCCCATCAATCAATCAATGAATTAAAGAAGATGTGGGGTTTTTTATGCAGTGAAGTACTACTTCGTCATAAAGAAAGATAAATGAACACAACTTCTGACTCTACTCTTAAGTGAAATAAACTAAACATATATGTGTAAATATAGTATTGTCTCTCTGGTGTGAGAAACCTAAATGTTAAATAAGGATGGAAATGTATTGTAGATAATATGAAACAGGAAGAAACTGTTCAAAATTAAATAGGAAACTTTGAGAAACTGTGAAAGAGGAAGGAGAAAAAGAGAAGGAAAAAGAGGAAAACAAGAAAAGAAGGAAAAATAGAAGTAAAGTTTTATAAATCACAGGGAAAGGAGGGAAGAGGCTTGGGAGAAAAAGAGGAATCAAGATATATCCTGTACAGATATAAACTCCCTTTCATGAATTTAAGTATTATGCATATTTAAATTGCACCAATATAATTAATTTTAAAAACTTGAAAAAGATTTAAATTGTAAAGAATATGAACTAATTTGTTCATAACCTCAGGACCCTCCCTTCTTTCTAGGCCTGAATTTCTCTTGTAAAATGAGGGTGGATGTGGGCGTTTAAATATCTTTATGAATTCTTTTGCAATGAACAATTTAATTATAAGTGAAACATGCCCTTGAGTGCTCTGACAGGTTTCACAATTGTAAGGCTACTATTAGCTTTTTTTTCTAAAAGCTTTTCATAATTTCTCATTCTGTTTTAATTTACTTTGAATACTATACATAATAAAATCTTTTATTTTTCAGACAGTTGCCTACAACGATGTTTTTTCCACAGTCATAATTTAGCACAGTGCTATCAACCAAGAAATTCCTTTACAGTAACCCTTTGTGGTTAGTCCCTCTCAAAATCCAAAGCAATAATCGGCCTATTTTATGTCCTTATAATTTTGTCTTTCCAGAATACTTTTTTCATTTTAATAGTTCTAAAATGTGTATTATAAAATTGACAGTATTACTAGAATTTAGTAAGTTTATTACCAAATTTAACTTATGTAATTGGTTGTTTTTTTCTGAGCTAATATTCATACATTATTATGTAAGTCTATAGTTTTCATTGAAGTTCACACTTTGCATTGAATATTCTATAGGGCTTTGGTTATAGGGCTTTGAATATGTATTAGGGCTATAATGATATATAGCTACTATTACAGTATCATTTAAAATAGTTTCACTGCCCCTAAAATCCCCAGTTTACTATCTAGTCAATCTTCTCTTCCCCTAAACTTTTGGCAATTATTGATCTTCTTACTGTTACCATAATTATGACTTTTTCACAGTGTTTTATATTTGAAATCATATAAAATGACTTCAGATTGACTTCATTCACTTAGAAATATACATTTAAAATTTCTCTTTAACATCTTGCAGGTTGATAACCTAATTTTTTTTAGTACTGAATAGTATTCGATTGTATGAGTATAGTAGGTATTTATTTACCTATTCATCTAAAGAAGGACATCTTGGTTGATTCCAAGTTTTAGCAATTACAAGGAAGGTTGCTCTAAGCAATGCAGGCTTTTGTGTAGTTATAACTTTTCAACCTATATGGGCAGAGTCAAATAACATCATTAGGGATCATATGGTAAGGGTAGGTTCAGTTTCATAAGAAATTGTCAAACTGTCCCAAAATGGTTATACAATTTTGTAGTTTCACTAACAAAGAATTAGTACTCATATTGCTACGTATCATCACCATATTTTGTGCTGTCAATGACATGAATTTTCATAGTTCTAATAGATATACAATGGCATTTTCTTTTTTTAGAAGATATTACCATTTATTATCTGATTGGAAAGATCCATTGCTGGCAGCAATTACTTTTATTTTCTCTTAAATGAATTATTGAAATACGATATGTGATATCTATACTCAGTATATATATTTTTTCTATTTTAAATTTAAAATGTCAAATAAACTTTTATAACTGAAAGACTCAAAGAAACTTCAGTTGAAGAATCTATATGATTCTAGATCAAGGATTTAGCTCAGTGGTTCTGGCATCTACCTTGCAAGTGCAAGGTCCCATGTTTGATCCCCAGTAACCACATATAACAATGCCAAATGTGGTCACTCATACCCAGTCGCATTCAGTACCACATACCGCAGTGCTGGGTGTGATGGCTCACACCTGTAATCCCAGCACTCAGGAGGCAGAGATAGGAGGATTGCTGAGTTCGAGGCTGAGTTCAGGTCCAGCCTGAATTACAAATCAAGACTTTGTTTCAAAAAACTAAAAAAAAAAAAAAAAATCTGTGTTTCTGCAACTGAAAAATTCATTTAAACATCATGGCTAATCATCTCTGTCAAATATATTAATTTCTATATTGTAAAGCAATGATGACTAGGGTAATAACATAAATTCCCTGTAGTTAAGAGACATATAACTTAGTTATTTGTAAAACAACTACTAAAACTTCTAGTGAATTTATCTCTTTAAAAAGCCTCTCTTAGTAAAGAAAGCAAAGAAAAAATTTGATGTTTAAAAAAAGGAAACAAAGTTTATGTATATAGGGGGCGAGGAGTTGTAGAGAAGGTAGGGGAACAGGAAAAAATGAGAATCAAAATGTGTTATGTACAGGTACAAACTCTCAATGTTGAATGTGACTGTAATGTATATTTTAAAGGTATCAATAAAGATTTCAATTAAAAAATAAAAAAATTAAAAAATAAAAAGTTTGGGGCAAGGATTTAGCTCAGTGGTTTGGGTGCCTGCCTTGCAAGTGCAAGGGCCTGGGTTGATCCCCAGTAGCCACATACAACAATGCCGGGCCTGGAAACTCACACCCACCAGCAATCAGAACCACATACCAGAATACCAGGAGTGGTGGCTGACGCCTGTAATCTCAGCACTTGGGAGGTAGATCCAGGAAGATCGCTGTGAGTTCGAGGCTGAGCTCAGGGCCAGCCTGAACTACAAAAGTGAGACCTTGTTTCCAAAAAAAAAGCTTCTGTTAGTCCCTTCATGTTGTTATAAAATATGCCTTAGACTTCACAATGTATAAATAATAGAAATTTGTTTCTTATAATTCTAGAAACTATGAAGTTTAAGATCAAGACATAAACAGGTTTCACGTTTTATTTTTGGTTCCACAATTATTACCTGGTTTCTGTGGTCTCACATAGTAGAACAAAAGGGATAGGAAAACAAGTATTCACTCCATTAAGGCTTTTTAAAGAATACTACTCAGCCCACCTACTAGAGTAGAGCCCTTAATTCCTAGACATTTTTCAGATGAAGAAGTAAAGGCAGCAAATAAATGAAAAAAAAATGTTCAACATCACTGGTCATTCAAGATATGGAGAAGAAAACAACATTAAGATTGTAGCTCAGTCCAGGAAGAATGGCTGCTATCAGCGCTCAAAGTATCACTGCATAAGGAGGAGCCCTGACACGTGCAGCCACTTGGTCGTGCAGTGAGTGGGCCTAGGTGTTCAGCTGTGATTTAGGAGAGGGCCTGCTACTCCACCCTGACCTCTACACAGTGGTGGGCCCAGCAGTTCTCTGGAACTTTGTGCACAGACGAGGTGTAGCAATTCTGCCTTGGGCCTCAGCTGCCCACCCTGGATGCTCGGGGATTGGTGTCTACATGATACAGAAGGGCAAGCTCCAGAAAACAAAGCAGTCGAGAATAGCAAAGAGAGGGCTTTATTGAGGCTCCTCCATGAAAACTGAAGCCCACTAGAAGAGTCAAAAAGTCTGTACAAGATCACAGTGGCTGGTGTCATGACTGCTCTGTTCAAGTATCTTTCCTGATGATCTAGAACTGAGATTGTCTAAGGGTCATTACAGACTCAAGATTAGGGGCCAATTATACCTGAAGGATGACCCAGGAAGTAGCCATTGCTTAAAGATAGCCTCTTTAACAAATGCTGATGGAAAAACTGGGCTTTAACTTGCCAAAGACTAAAGCTAGACCTACCAATTTCATTGCGTACCAAGTTAAAATCAAGGTGGATTAGAGACCTAAATATTAAAAAAGAAACACTAAACCTGCTTCAAAACAGGTTAGGTAAAACTCTTGAAGACACTGGCTTAGGGAAAGACTTCATGAACAAAACTGTATAGCACAAGAATTGGCAGAAAAAATAAACAAATGGGATCTCATTTTATTAAAAATCTTTTGCACAGCAAATGAAACAACTAACAGAGAGAAAAGGCAGGCAACAATATGGGAAAGAATCTTTACCAGCTGTTTCTCAGAGAAAGGGCTATTATCTAGACTATATAAGGAGTTCAAAAAATCAGCTCACCCAAATTTAAAGATGCAATTCAAAAATGGGCATCTGAAATGAACAGAAACTTTTCAGAGGAAGAAGTAAGAGCAGCTAAGAAGCATATGAAGAAATGTTCAATGCCAATGGTTATTCGAGATGCAGATGAAAACATCACTGAGATTTCATCTCACTCCACAGAGAATGGCTGCTATCTCAGAATTAGCTAGAAAGAAATGTTGACGAGGCAGTGGAGAAAAAGCAACACTTCTCCACTATTGGTAGGAGTGTAGACTCATACAAGCACTATGGAGATTCCTCAAAAATCTAAGATTAAAGGTCTCATTTGGCCCTCCAATTTCTCTGCAAGGTATATACACAAAAGAATTAAAAGGTTTCTATTACAGCGACATATGTGCACCCATGTTTATAGCAGCTCAGTTTGTGACAGCTAAATCTTGGAAACAACCAAAATGTCCATCAACTGGAGACTGGATAAAGAAGATGTGGTTCTTTGAACCAAAGAAGAATGGAATATTATTCTGCCATAAAAAATGATAAAGTTGAGTTATTTATACTGAAATAGATGAACCTTAGGATATCCTCATAAGTGAAATAAAAAGGTCACAGAAGTGTAAATATCATATCTTTTCTCCTGTATCAATAAATGAAGATGTAAATGAGTTGTAGTATATATAGTTGATTTTGTGAAATAGAAAATATTTAAAAGGAAATAGGGTGTAAGGGTGATGAGGGGAAAATAATATCACAGCAAAAAAGTGAAACAAAGCTTATATATATAGGGGGTGGGGGTTGCACGGTGAGTAGGGGAATGGTAATAAATGAGAATTAAGTTGTATCATATGGTACAAATTTTCAATGTTGAAAGTGACCATGAGGTGTATATATAATGTATCAATGAAGATTTGAATTTTAAAAAATGGGTTCTAAATATTAGCAAGAAAAATAATTTCCACAAGCATTTTACAGATACCACTCAAGGAATTAAAACACAACAACAACAACAAAGAAAACACCTAAATAAGACTCAATCCCAGAATTCCAGATTATGGAAGGGAAATTTATGTTGTTTGTTGCTGTTGTGTAGACTGGAGACTGAATTCAGAACCTTGTACTTACCAAGCAGGTGTGGTTCCTCTAACCTACATCCCCAGCCCATCAAAGGGAAATTTAAGGAGCAATAAAATGGACCAACCTGAAACTCAACAACCTGGACTCCTTAACCTGGAAACCAAAGAGGATCTGGAAAAAATGAAAACAGAAATAATCTCTCAGACAACAACAAAGATAGTGACCATGGTGAAAGACACAGATAAAAAATAAACAGAGGATCTCATGAACACGAAGGGAATCCCAGCATAGAAAACAAATATAATTCAATAAATAGATTCCAATGGAAATCCAAGATATTTAAAATCCTATTGAAAGTTTAAGCACTAGAACTAGCAAAAACACAGTCTCAGATGCAGAATACAGGATTACAGTCAGTGACCAAGAAAGGAGAGATTTCTTAAAAGTCATAAAAGATCATAACAACTGAATCCAGCAGCTGCTAAATGATGGAAGGAACAACGTAAGACTGATAGGAGTCAACAAAAAAGAGGAGATAGTGTAAATGAGATATAAAAATTCTTAGATATAATAGCAAAAGACTTCCCAAGCAGGAAAAAAGAATTGAACATATAGATAAGTGAGGCATACAGGACTCCAACCAACCTTGATAAAAAAAAATGCAGGAGTAGTTATCTAATTTGTAGACAAAGTAGATTTCAAACTAAAACTGATTAAGAGGGGCAAAGAAGGACACTCTATCCTTGTATAGAGAACAATCCAAGAGAAAGAGATGACATTCATAAATATATATGCACCAAATGATAGTGCATGCAAGTATAAAAAAACAGATATTACTGAACATTAAAAGCTAAACAAGCACTAAAACAATAGTAATGGGGACCTAAACACCCCACTATTTTGTTGTTTTAAATTGAATTCTTTCTTGGTACATTTTATATACACATCATGATCACATTTGACATTGAGAATTTGTACCAATATATGACACAATTTAATTCTCCTTACCTACCTACCTACCCTACAATCCCCCATCTCTTATATCCGTATGCTTTGTTTCCTTTTTTAACATCACATTTTTCCCCTAGTTATTTACCCTTACCCTTTCCCTTTCAATAGTTTCTATTTCACAATATCTATCATACATTCTAGAACTCATTTACATTCTCAGATTCTCATACCAGAGAAAAGATACAGTACTTACACAGTGACTTACCTATTTCACTTATGAGTATGTCCTCAAGGTATGTCTGTTTGAGTATAAATAACTCAAACTTATCATTCTTTATGGCAGAGTAATACTCCATTTTATTTTTTTTTTAAAACCCATCTTCTTTACCCAGTCTCTAGTTCATGGCCATTTGGGTTGTTTCCAAGATTTACCTATCAGAAACTGAGCTGCTATAAACATGGGTGCACATATGTCACTGTGATATGATTCTTTAATTCTTTCATGTATATTCTTAGCAGGGGAATAGCAGAGTCAAATGGGACCTCTAATCCTAGTTTTTTGGGAATCTCCACACTGATCTCCACAGAAGTTGCACAAATCTACATTTTCAGGAGTAGAGAAGAATTCCTTCTTCCCTGCAGTCTCGCCAGCATTTGTTGCTGGTTAATTTCACAATAGCAGTCATTCTTTGTGGAGTGAGATTAAATCTATGTTAAAAAAGGAAACAAAGCATATGTATGTACATAGGGGCAGGGGGGTTGTAGATTGGGTAGGGGAATGGGAAAAATGAGAATTAACTCGTGTCATATACTGGAAAAAATTCTCAATGTTCAGTGTGATCATGATATGTATATAAAATGTACCAATAAAGAATTCAATTTAAAAAAAACTAGATCTACACCTTTTGACATGTAGTAAACTCAAATTAAAGTGGATTAGAGATATAAATATTAATACAAAAACACTAAATTTGCTGAGAGATAGGTTAGAACCCATAGAGACATTCTCAGTGAAATATTTTATGAGCAATAACTCAGTATCACGTAATCTAGAAGAATAAACAACTGAAATCTCATCTTATTAAAAAGGTTTAGCTCAGCAAGAGAAGTCCCTAGCAGAGCAAAAAGACAACCTCCGGTGTGGGAAAACATTTTACTAACTTTCATAGACAAAGGTCTACTATCTAGAATATATAAAAAACATAACAAAAAAATAGATCTCTCAAATTTAAAGACCCAGTTCAAAAGTGGGCACCTGAAATGAACACGTTTGTCAGAGGAAGAAGTAAAGGCATGAAAGAAACACATGAAAAAAAAGTTCAACATCACTGGTCATTGGAGAGATGCTGATGAAAACAACACTGAGATTGGATCTCATGGTAGAAAGAATGACTGCTATGAAGAAAGCAACCAATAACAAATACTGGCTTGACTCTGAGGAGAAAGAATCCTTCTCCATTGTTGGTAGAAAAGTGAACTGGTGCAGCCACTGTGGAAATCAGAGTGCATATTCCTCAGCAAACTAGGGTCAGAGGACCCGTTATACCCCACCATTTCCCTGCTGTGTATATTCATGAAAGAATTAAAAGCATCATCCCACAGCAACATATGTGCACCCATGGATATAGCAGCACAGTTTGTTACAGCTAAATCTTTGAAACAGCCCAAATGCCCATCAGCTAGAGACCCGATAAAGGAGATTTTAAAAAAATAAAATAGAGTATGACTCAGCAATAAATAATGATAAATTAGAATCATTTATAGCTAAACACATTCACCTTAAGCCCATAATCATAACTGCAGTAAATAGGACACATATGTGTAAAATGCTCTATCATTTCTGAAGTGTGAGTAACTGAGCAGATGAGGCCCATGATACATGAGAGGTATTGTGAAATGAGAAGAAAATGTTCAATGGGCAAGAGGATCTGGGGGGTCAGGGGAAATCAAAGAAAAGAAAAAAAGTTTGATGGTAAAAAGGCAAAAACATGAGAACTTTTTTGTAGAAGGTGGGTAAAGGATTGAACGGAAGGCAAGGGAATAGGAATAAATAAGAATCAAGCTCTGTCATGCCCAGGTGAAAATTCTCAGTGATGAACATTATCATGATGTATTTCTAAAATGTACCAATAAAATCAGTTTATTAAAAAAATAAAAGAACAGCTTCTCTCAAGAAATCAACCAATAAAAAAATGCTGGTGCAGCTGTGGGGAGTAAAGCACCTTTCCCACTCTTGGTAGGAATGTAGACTGGTGCAGCCTCTGGGGAAATCAGTGCAGAGATTCCTCAAAAACTAGGACTGCAGGCCCCATTTGACCATGCTATTCCCCTACTGGGTACATTCACGAAATAATTAAAAGCGTCAAACCACAGAGATATATGTTTACCCATTTATAGCAGCACAGTTTGTAATAGCTAAATCTTGGAATCAGCCTAAATGCCCATCAACTGGAGACTGGATAAAGATGTGTGTGTTTTTTTTTTAATAAAATGGAGTATTATTGAGCTATATAGAATAATAAATTAGAGATGCATAACTAAATAGATGCAGACTGGTAAGTTTAACAAATGGGACACAAATATGTAAATATCATATCATTTCTCTAGAGTAAGGAACTGAAGGTATAAATGAGGTCCAAAATGTATAATAGGTATTGTCAAACAGGAAGAAAATCTTCAAAGAGAACTGGGAGGAGCAGGGGAAAGCAAAGAAGGAAAAGAAAAAGTTTGAAGGTGAAAAGAGAAACTGGAAACAAAGCCTGTGCCTATAGAGTGTGCAAAGGCTGAAGAGAGTGCAGGGGAATGGAAAAAATAAAAATCAAGCTAAATCATCTACAGGTACAAATTCTCAATGATGTATATGATCATAAGGTATATTTAAAATGTGACAAACTCATTTTTTAAAGAATAAAGAAAAAGAAGTTCTATCAGTTCCTAAAGACCCATTTCTTAATACCTTTATATTGGTG
The DNA here is from genome assembly GCA_004026965.1 of Petromus typicus. Taxonomy (NCBI): domain Eukaryota; kingdom Metazoa; phylum Chordata; class Mammalia; order Rodentia; family Petromuridae; genus Petromus; species Petromus typicus. The sequence goes on from PVIR01034452.1 coordinate 11,485, forward strand.
ATTATGTCTTATCATGAAGTTTTGAGGGACACAAGTATTCATAAAACTTTTAAAACAGTCAATAATTTTACTGTAGAAAATATAAACCATAAAATTTACCTTCAAGAATGACTTTACATAGAGTTCAGTATCATTTGGTATGTCTACATTGCCGCGAAAATATATAGAACAATTTCAAGTTGTAGAATTGAAGCTCTACACACTCCTCTCTTTAACTAGCTCACATACCATAGAAAAGTGGAATAAAACAGCATTTCCCTGTCTGTAGCTACTTACTTTACTGGCCTAAATATCCTTACAATGCATCTGTGCTGTCACTTGTGAAAAGACGAACATGTGGGTTACTCGTCTCTCTTTTTCTATAAAATACATTTTTAATAAATTGTCTTGTGTATAGTTGAGGTGTACAACATGATGCTATGGGACACATTCAAACGATTATGATAATGCAACAGATTCATATACCTGTCATTTTGTGTTATGTCACTGTTATTACAAAAGCAGCTACAATCTACTTATTTAACAAAAATTTCATGTGATGGATCAATTAAAAGTCAATTTCAATCCCCAGCAGAATCAAATCAGCATAGTTTGGGCATGGAAGACCAACCTGAGGATTGTTGCCAATGACATAAAGACATCTGGAGGTGAAGATTGTATGCTGTTGATTTTCTTGGAGAAGCTTGTGTGGCTGGAATTCCTGATGTGAATACGGCTGTTCTCAGATCTTCACTGTTGCTGGGAATAGCTGCTGTTCTCTTTAGGGGAGCTTTGGTCTTCACCTTGAGTATCACTTCCTAGCTCTAGTGCAGACCACTCACCCTGGTGGCACAAACTCTTCATGTGGCTGATGCAAGCTTTCTAGATTCCACCACTGGTCTGTGGGTCTTCCTGGTGCAGATCTTCTATATGGACTAACATGAGTCATTGCCACAAGTTCTCAGCCTCTGGCTAGACTTGAGGCGGTTATAGCCTTGGGCTCTAGGCCTTTAGCTGGATTTGTGTGGGATGTTGCCATGGGACCTAGGCTCTCAGCTAGATTCTTCAGATCTCTGATCTTTGGACAGATCTCTTGCATGCCTCTGCATTTGACTTTTTGGATGAATATTATAAAATAATTCCATAAATTTTTTATCCAGTATTAAATCTATTCCCTTGAAAACCCTGACTACAACATTCTTAATGCAAATTTTTTTTATTAAATAAATCTTCTCTATGGCAAGTTAAAGCCCAGTTTTTCCAGTGCCATTTGTTAAAGAGGCTATCTTTCCTCCATTGAGGATTTTTGGCTCCTTTGTCAAAGATGAGGTGACTCAGTGTATCTGGAGTTGTTTCTGGATCTTCTAATCTGCTCCACTGATCCTCAGGTCTGTTACTTTGTCAGTACCATGCAGTTTTTATCACAGTGGTTTTGTAGTATTGTTTGAAGTTGAGGATCATAATACCCCCCACCATGGCCTTGTTGCATAGAATTGCTTTCTCTATTCTAGGTCTTTTGTGGTTCCAGAAGAACTTTTGGATTTTTTTTTTCTCTAGATCTGTGAAATATGCTGTTAGGATTTTAATCAGGGTTGCATTGAGTATATATAGTAGCTGTAGGTATATAGCCATTTTGACGATATTGGTTCTTTCTACCCAGGAGCAAGGTATATCTTTCCATTTTCTGATACCTTCTTCTGTCTCCTTTTTCAGAGTGCTGTAGTTTTTTAGAGTAGAGGTCTTTCATCTCCTTTGTTAGATTGATTCCTACATGTTTCACTTTTTTGGATGCTATTGTGAAAGGGATCATTCCTCAATTTCTTTCTCAGTGGGTCTCCTGTTTGTGTATACAAAGGGTATTGATTTTTGAGCATTGACCTTGTATCCAGCTACGTTATTAAATTTGGCGATTAAGTCTACCAGTTTTTGGATTGAGTTTTTAGGATCTTCTAGATAGAGTATCATGTTATCATCAAATAATGACAGTTGAACTTCTTCCTTTCCTATCTTTATTCTTTTTATTTATTTCTCTTGCCTAATTGCTGTGGCTATTTCCAGCACTATATTGAATAGGGGTGGTGAAGTGGACATCCTTGTCTTGTTTCTGATCTTAGTGTGAAAGGTTTCAGATTTTGACCGTTTAATATGACGCTAGCTGTTGGTTTCTTGTAATAGCATATGTGCACCCATGTTTATAGCAGCTCAGTTTGTGATAGCTAAAACTTGGAAACTACCAAAATGTCCATCAACTGGAGACTGGATAAAGAAGATGTAGTTCTTTTATAGAATGGAGTATCACTCTGCCATAAAAAATGATGAGTCATTCACACTCAAATGGATGTACCTTCAGGGCATCCTCATAAGTGATATAAATATGTCACAAATGTGTAAATTTTGTATCTTTTCTTTGGTATGAGAAAATGAAGATGTAAATGAGTTCTAGTACATATAATAGATATTGTGAAATAGAAAATATTTAAAAGGAAACAGGGTGTAGGGGTAAGTAATGAGAGTAAAATAATGTGATAGTAATAAAAAAGGAAACAAAGCTTATGTCTATAGGGGTTGGGGGTTGTAGGGTGGGTAGGGGAAGGGGAAAAAACGAGAATCAAGTCATGTCATATACTGGTATGACTTCTCAATGTTGAATGTGATTATGAAGTGTATATATAATGTACAAATAAGGATTTGAATTAAAATATATATAATCTTCTCTAGACTTGCTTATGTTGCACATATGCTACTTAGCTGCTCTGTGTCCATTGGCATATATCTCCCCATTCCCTCTTCCAGCACAAAACCATCTTTCTGTTCTCTCTGTATATTTGACCTTCAAAAGATTCTATATATAGTTCTGGAATCATTAGCCATAGTAATTAGAAAAGAGAAAGAAATGTACATAGGAAAGGAAGAAACTACGTTATCATTACTTACAGATGACATGATACTATACATAGAAGACTCCAAAAACTACTCCAAAAGACTTCTAGATTTAGTGATCAAAGTCAGTGGCATAGCTAGATACAATTTCAACACTCAAAAGTCAATAGTATTTCTGTACACAAACAACAAACTCACTGAGGGAAATTAAGGACATCACATCTTTCACAATAGCACTGAATAAGTGGAATACTTTGGAATCAAGTAGAAATGGCAAACATATGAAAAAATATTCAACATCACTGGTCATTCTAGAGACAGAAATTAAAACAATGCTTACATTCCATCTTACTACAGAAAGAATGGCTGCTATCAAGAAATTAACCAAAGATAAGTGCTGTTGGAGCTGTGGGGAAAATGAATGCATCTTCGATGTTGGTGGGTGTGTAGACTGATGCAGCCACTGTAGAACTGAGTATGGAAATTCCTCAAGCAACTAAGTCTTGAGGTTCCATTTGATCCAACTTTTCCCCTTCTTAGTAGTTTTCCTAGCAGAATTTAAAACATCATACCACAGTGATATATGCACACTCATATTTATAGCAGTACAATTTGTAATAGCTCAATGTTGGCAATAACCCACGTGACCATCAATGGATGAATGGATGGAAGAGAAATGTTTAATATGGTGGAATACTATTCAGCTCTAAAGCAGGATACATCTCAGACATTTCTAGGTAATTAGATGCACCTTAAAACCTAATCTTTAAGTGAAATAAATTGAATATGCATGTATAAATTTTGTATTGTCTCTCTGGTGTCAAAAACTGAAGGTGTAAATAAGGACCAAACTGTCTAATCGATATTGTGAAATACAAAAAAAATTTTCAAAATTATATCATGTGAGATGCTTTGTTAATAATTAAAATCTTTTATGCAAAAATGTATAGTATTATTAGGAAATGAGTTGTTAGATTAGAAATTGAAGATATATTCATTTAAAATCATGATGCATAGTGTATTTGCCTTTTTTATGTTCTAATTATTTTGTTATAAAAATACTTTTAGTAGAACCATTTTTATATTTTCTTCATAATTATCTACTTTGCTTACATTAAAATAAAAATTAAAAAAAATTCATCACCAAATCCAAATTCATCTAGATTTTCTTCTAAGTCAATGGTTTTTATTTATATTTGAGTATATACTTGTATATACATATATATACACAAGTGTGTGTGTGTGTGTGTGTGTGTGTGTGTGTGTGTATAGTATGTGGTTGTTTAATTGTTCCAGCATTTTTTGTTGAAAAAGTTGTTTCTTCACTGAATTGCTTTGAAAAAGATCAGGTGGATACATTTGTGCATGTCTACTCTATTTCACCAATCTATTGGTCTGTTATTTTGTAAATCCCAAGCTGTCTGGATTAGTGTGTTTTTTGGTAGCTTTTGTGGTTTTTTGTTTGTTTGTTTGTTTGATTTTGTTTTATGGTACTGGAGAAGAAACTTCAAACCACGAGCTTGCCAAGCAGGCATCACCCCCTGAGCTATCTCCCTGAGCGAAACCCTTTGTAGTAGTTTTTGAAGTTGCATAAAGTCACACTTCCAGACTTTTTCTTCTCCTTTAATATTGTACTTCTTACTCTGGATATTTTTCCTTTCTGTATAAACTTTGGAATAAATTTATTGAGTTCTTCAGAGTAACAATGGAAATTTTAAAAACTGGAATTGCATGGAATCTAAAGATCATGTCAGGGAAAACAGACGTCTTGACCACCCTGAGTTTTCTTATCTATGTACATATAATATTTCATTCATTTATATCTTCTTTGATTATGTTCATTATACTTTAATAGTTTTCTTCATATTGATCATGTACATATTTTGTTAGATTTATGTATAAGTGGTGTTTGGAATACAAATGTAAAGGGTATTGTGCTTTAGTTTCAGGTTCCAATTATTTATTGCTGTTTTATACGAAAGCAGTTGACACTTGCATATTAATCTCATATCATAATTCTTTTAAATTATGTATATAAATGTTCATGTCGTCTGTGAACAAAGATAGTTTTATTTCTTTTGAATTTGTGTGTCTTCTATTTTTTCATCTCTCACTGCATTACCCTGGCCTTTTAGTACTATGTTGAATAGGCTTCATGGGAGTGAATATCCTTGTGTTGTTCTAAATCTTAGAGAAAAAGCATCTAGTTACTCATCATCAAGTGTATTGCTATCTACAAGGCTTTTGTAGATGTTCTTTGTCTAATTGAAGAAGTGCTTCTTTATTCCTATTTCGCTGAGAATTTTTATCATGAATGAGTATTTTCTCAATTTTTTTCATCTGTTGATGGAATATTGTTTTTTTTTTCTTTTTTAGCCTATTAATGTGATGGATTATATTAATGGCATTTAAACCACTGAATTTATACCTGGAATAAATTTTACTTGGCATGGTATATAATTATTTTTGTACAATGTTTTTATTCAATTTAGTACTATTTTGTGGAGGATTTCTGCATTTATGTTCATGAAAAATGTAAGTATATAGTGTTCTTTCTAGTACTGTCTTAAATCTGGTTTTGATTTTTTGGTAATTATGACCTTATAAAATAAAAAAGAAGTATTCTTTCGACATCATTTTTCTATAAGAGATGTCACAAATAACTGATAAGTTTTTCCTGACATGTTTAATAGAATCAACCAATGCGAGCCAGGTGTGGTAGTACAGTCCTACAGTCCCGGCTACTCAAGAAGTTGATGCATGAAGATTGCTTGAGCCCAAGAGTTCAAGGGCAGCCTGGGTAACACAATGCTGTC
>PVIR01034453.1:0-17157 GCA_004026965.1 Petromus typicus
AACCCGGGTCCTTGCGCTTGCAAGACAGGCGCCGGAACCACTGAGCTAACTCCCCGGCCCCTCATAATACTTTTGAGACAGAGTCTCCCTATGTAGTTTAAGATGGCCTTGAATCCACAGTGATTGAATTCACAGTGATTCTCCTGCCTTAGGCTCCCAAGTGCTGAGTTTACAGGCATGTGCCACCCAATCTATCTTTGCATGTGATAGTCTTACTCATTCTTGTGGCTAATTGTGTTTAACTGTCCCCCAATATTTATCTCTTACTCACTGAACAGCTATTAACCTTTTTTTTTTCTATTCTCAATTTGATCTTTGGCAAGATGTCTGTTCACATCTTTTGACTAGTTTTTAAATTGTTATTTTCTTACTGTTGTGTATTAAGAACACAATGCAACCATTTTTGGATGTCAAACATTTACCAAATATATCTTGGCAAATATATTTTCCCATTTTGTGGCTTATCTTTTCATTCTGTTAATGAGGTCTTACAGAGAGAAATGTCTGTTTGATTTATTTATTTATTTTTTTTTTCTGAGACAGGGTCTCACTGTGTAGTTCATGGTTATCCTGCCTCTGCTCCTGAGTGCGGGGATTACAGGCATGCACCACCACTCCCAGGAAAATGTTTTAATTTTATTAAATTTTACTCTGTCAGAATTTTCTTCATTGGGTAATGATTTCATTGATGTTTCTAAAAAACTTTTGTAATCTCCAGGAATCCAAGCTTTGTTCCTGTGTTATCTTTTTATCTTGTGCAAGTTCTATAATTTTTAGTTTTATGTTTAGATACCCATCTTGAATTAACTTTGTAAAAGATGTAAAAACGTATTTAGATAGGTTTTTGTTTTGTTTTTTGTGTTTTGTTTGTTTTATGAGTTTGCACTTGGGTCTCCAGTTGTTGAAGCAGCATCTGTTGAAAAGAATATTCATTTTCTCCAGGGAATCAGAGGACAAGCTTACCTGCTAAGTCTCTCAAACCTGTCAGTTTCTTACAGTCTCTACCAGTCTCTTCTCCATGCCACCATCATCTTGCCTTAACTATTACCATAATCCTTACTAGTCTTGGTGTATCTCTTGTCTTTTATTTCAAAAAACAACTTTATAGCATAAATAAAATACACTGTTGCTTTTTTTTTTTTTTTTTTTTGTACAGTGTCTTACCTTTCCCTCCAACTTTATGTTCACTTTTGCTCTGTACCCTCCTTGGAATTCCTAATAACTGGAAATATCCCTTTTCTCATTTTTAGGACTTAGCCTAAATGTTTCCTCTTTACACATGCCTTCCACAGTCATTGTATGTAAACATCAAGTTCTACTACTTAACTTTCATTCTATAATATTAGGTTGAGTTCCTTAGTGTCTTTCTCTATTGTAAGCCCAACTTTCTGGTTTATTATTACCTGATTTCCTGAGCATTCCTTGTATTATGTCTCTTGCTTATTATAGCTTGTTTATTATTAGCACCTGGTTGCCACACAGTAACCAATGAACGAGAAGTCCTAGGCAGCTTTTGATATACTCAGATGTAAGGGAGAGCTGTAGGTTTAGAGGTAAACCTCTAAAGGTTGTGTCACTTTAGAGCTGTTCAGAAGTTACTGTTACCATGGAAAATAAGCAGTGAAAGATTTTTTTAAATCTTGGAATTCTTTCTCACTAGTGTGAATCAGTGATTCTGTATGTCAATTTATGAAGTTGTATTGCCTAAACTTTGTTATAAATAAATGTTGTTATTTGTTATTGTGGGGTAAACACAACTCTCATCTTGCAGTCCTAGATTTGACATCACTATTCTGGGGAGGTCTCAAGCTCCCTAAGAAGACATTTGGCAAACAGCTTTGGGTCTGTGCTAGCAGTGTTGATTTAAATACATAATACTGCCACTTCTGTTGGGCAAATTATTTAAACTATGTGACTCAGTTTTTTTTTTTTTTTCTGTAAAGGGGCTAATAAAACATATGTAGCTACCAAGGGTATTTTGAGAAGTAAATGGACTAATATATTTACTCACTGTGTGCCAAGTACTGCAATAAATGTGGAGTCTTTTCTGTTTATGACATTCTTGCTCAGCTGAAATTTCATTATGGTATAGTGCACTTGGTTGAATCACATGTAGCTTTCTATGTGGACATTGCATTTTCAACTTAACAAATTAGAAGCCATCACATGGGAATTCCTTCACACTTCTTATGCTGAACATAAATCTGACTTATCTAACTCACATTCCTTTTGACTGCCTTATTACTTCTGCTGTCTTGGATGCCTTAAGATTTTTTATTCTTTCTCTTTTATATTTAAATTTTTCCTTTTGATTATATCTTGTATATGATAGAAATATATTGAAATCTCTCCAATTAAAAAACAATTATTTCTATGTATCTAATTCTGGCTATTGCCTTAGGCTTCCACTGTGGATCCAGACTTAAAAACTGTAATTTTAAGTTTTTTTTTTTTCCTCCCTCACTATTTTGGCCTTTTGCTTCCATCTCTAAAATTGCAGTTATTAGTGACTTTATTATTTGCATTCTACCTGGGTTTTATAGCGGTTTCTCAGGCTGGGTCCATGGTTGCTGTCTGTCAGTTCTTTGGGCACTGCTGCAGGTTAAACACATATAGATGACTCAAGTTTATATTACTGTCTGACTTTATAGATCTAACTATCTACTTAACATCTATTTTTGGCTATCCCTAATGCTCTTCAAATGTATTTTATGAACTTAAGATATTTCTGTCCCCTGAAACCTAGGTTTGCTTTTTGTCCATTTCACCTGTTCTTAACTGACTCCACCTGTTATTTCCTGATTTAACATACACTAGATCTAATTGGTTTCTTTGTATAGAGCCTATAGTAAACAAACATTCTCCACAGTGTGGTCTGAGTGATGTTTCTCAAGACGAAATTTTAATTATGTTACCTTTTTAATTGAAGATATCAATTGGCTTCCTCATAAAACTTGTGAAACCCTGAGAAATTAAGCCCCCTGGTTATCTTTGCAGTCTTAGCGTGGGCCACTTTCTGGTATTTCACATTCTGTTTCTGGCTCATTTTCAGCGAGGCCTCAGTGATGTTTCTAAGCAGATCATTTACTGTCATTCTTCTATGTACACTTTGAATTATTCTGTATAGCCAGGGTTTCACATTTGTATTTGCCATTTCTTCTCTATAGCTATAACATTTGCCAGTATTTGTTAGCACAGTAGCTGTGTTACCATTCATTTTAGTGGATTTTAAGATGTCACTCTATTTTTCTTTTAATAAGAGTAAAAGGAACCAAAAACTAGTAATCCAAGAAGTGAGTGATATACAATGTTTTTAGGATCAGTGAAAGACAAGACCATTGTAATATGTTGAAAGAATTTCCTTTAAAAACTGAATTAACTTGATCTCTCTATATCCTCTCTTGCTGTCCTACTTTTCTGTGGTGGTAAAAGAAATGTTACTAAAGAAAGAAACTCAGAGTATTAACCATTTCTTAACTCTGATACCTTAAGATAATTGATGCTTATTGGTTCTATATTCAGATCTTCCAAAACAGAAAAAGTAGATATGTTTCTAACTTTAAAAAGAAAATAACCAAGCTAATTTTATTAACATGGCATTATCCTGGTAGGCGTAATCATTTTGTAACCTCTAACCTGAAATAATTGTCAATTAGGATACCCCTTGAGAAGACATTCTTGATTAAAAATACCACAGAAATTTTTTAATTTAGGGGAATGTGAATCATTACTTGTTTGCCTGTGTTGTTCTTAATTTTATTAACTTTTTCCTCATACTTTTATCTTAGGTAAATTACTGTGAGCATTTGTTTTCATTCCTCATTTTTATAGGAGGGTCTCCATTGTACCATTCTGGTCAGGTGGGGCAGGAGTCTGTAACAGATATAATTTTTATTCTGACTCCATTTGTACTTTAGGAAGGAAAGGCAATTTGCCATATAATGTATAGTTTCTTAAAGGAAACTTTAAAAATACATTTTTTAAAAACTTTTTGTAGTTTAGCGCTTATTTTATTAGATCTGAATAATAAACTCTCTTGATAGGCTAGTGTTTGGTAGTTGGAATAAACTAATCAACATTTTACAATCAATAAAATACTCATTAACTCAGCCTTATTTTTAAATTATAGATTATAAGGCTTTGTTTTTTCTTGCTTGACTTGTCTATTCTTTGGAACAGTTTTGTGGCAACTGTGAGCCAAATGTTTGTTCATTTTTATTCTGAAAACTAGTACCAAAATAAGATTTCCTTTTGTAGAATAAAAAGTACACTGAAGTATATAACTTTTTTTTTGGTGAGGTATTGGTAAAATTTGTTTTGAGGAAATATGAATGCTTTAATGAATAAGCAACTAATAACCTAGCATCTTTGTAAACTTTAAAATATTTCTTTGCTAAAGTTGGAAGTACATGTAATTTCTCTGATTATATTTCTTTGAAAGCAAATAGCTTTCATAAACAGTTCAGTGAGTTACTGTTATCACACTGATGAAATGTTATAAGAATTTATTAAATGTCTTTTAAAATTTCTAAAGATTTAATTAATAAGGCATTTTTTCATAAGTAATTTTTATGGGAACATTTTAAGGGAATTGTCCCCAGATTTTAAGTTGGTAGAGTTCTGTTGTCAGTGTTTACATATCCCAAGTCTTTTCTTCATAGAAAATGTGAAGACCAGGTATTTGGCTTAATGATGCCATCCCTGTCTTGCAAGCAAGGGAACTCACTTTATTCCCAGTACCAGAGGGGGCGAAATATGAATGATGACCTTGTATTTTTGGATAACATTTTTTTTTTTTTTTTAGGTTTTTGGAGACAAGGTCTCGCTTTGTGGTTCAGGCTGGCCCTGAGCTCAGCCTCCAACTCACATCACAATCCTCCTGCCTCTGCCTCCCGAGTGCTGGGATTACAGGCGTGAGCCACCACGCCCGGCACTGTGGTATGTGGTACTGGTTGCTGCTGGGTGTGGATCACCACACCCAGTATTGTTATGTGGTTACCGGGGAATCGAACCCCGGTCCTTGCGCTTGCAAGACAGGCACCGGAACCACTGAGCCAACTCCCCAGCCCCCTTTTTTGTATATTCTTGTATATTAAGTTATGGGGACATGAAAGCTCTGTTAGGAAAGAAGGGTCTTATCTGTAAATTTTAGCTTTTCAGTTAAAAAAATACCATTGTGTATTATCTTGTTTTTAACTTCTTGGTAGAAAAATAATTTAGAGTCACATTTGTTAAAAATTGATTTTTTTTATTGCCATGTCCATGAGTAAGGAATTTTTGTTTTGCTTTTAGCTCCTTTCTGACACAGGTACAGATGTAATGTGGTTGGGGAAAAAAAGCGAACATTATAGTGAATGTTTAAATTTTTTTTTTTTTTTAGGACACATTGCCATTAATCCTTCTTATAATCTTTCTCTTCGCTTTAGACACATTTATTTCCATCATTCTTGCCTCTTTCTGAAGCAGTTCTGGAGGTCATATTTCGCATGCATCTTTTGTTGAACTGTTGTGGCTACTGCAGTGTCCTGAATTGATTCAAAACGTTTATGTTTCATGGTCGTTTGCCAGGTCTGGTGAATAAAGTGGATGAAGGTACACCATGAAGGTTTTATGATCCTGCCTTTTCATTGGATGGCACTCAGCATCAGTTTTCAATACTGACACCTCCTAAACACATGAAAGACCACTTCCAGAACTGCCTCACAAAGTGACAGAAAGGATGGAATAATTGTGTTCAGAGTAAGGAGTATAATGAGGGAGCTCAATAGCAATATGTTTTCTGCTGTCATACATTTTAAAAATTAAAATATATTTTGATCATACTTTGTATTTTGCATGATCAGAGCTAACGATGATGCTTAACATTAAGTTTAAAAATATGACGGGGGATTTTTCTAAACACCTATCTGTAACGTGCTTCATTATTTTCTAAAATCCAGGTTGAATATGACACAAATATGATTGATTCCAGGATAGTGGTAGATCAAACAGTTGGGTGTTTTAGGGTTTTTGTGTGCCAGAGAGGAGATTAGGAGATGACATGAAGAAGTGGACTAACTGAGCACTGGACGGACTGAGGAGGAGGCTATGAGCCCTTTGCTTTTTCATTGTACTCTGCCTTTGCAAAACTATTTTACTTTCTGCTTTGAGAAGCTTCCATTGTTAGTGTGGCTTTTTCATGCAATAGGAGAGGGAAGTGGAGGAAATGCTGAAGGAAAAGCTTGAGTGAGTGCTTTGATTTTACCTTTTCTATTTTACAAATATTTTGGGTATTTGTTTTGTGTGTGTGTGTCTGTATGTGTCATTGTACTTTTAACAAAAATAATATTTTACTGTGATACTAGTTGCTTTTTTTGGTAGAGGATGCCATTTATTGGCATAAAGCAAGTCCTTGATGTGTCTTGACATTGGCCTAGGTGTGGTGTGATGTGCTGGGGTGTCCTGGTCTGTTTTCTAGATTCTCTTAGGTATCCGAGTAGAAATTTGAGTCTTCAGAAACTTTTATTTATTAAGAGACTATGTAAGGCAAAAGACTGAAAAATTAAAGTCATTAGAATTAAGAAGGAAACTATGTGGCTGCAAGGAGATTGGATGTAGGGTGCCTTTTCATCATTCAGCATCAGTCTCAAGCGTTCCAGACATACGAGTAAAATTCAACAAGAAAGTGGTTTTTAAAAACAAAATTCTGTTCCTCAAGTAACACTAAATCAACCTCCTTTCCATTTCAGCCATCCCTTTCAAGAGAACTTATAGAAGGACAATTCAAACAGTATTTACACACTTTTAGGAACAATATACTAGAAGCATGAATTTCATTTTAATACAATACTCATATACTTTTCTCTGTATATTTTGCAGATTTGATTTTCTCTGTATATTTCCTTGGTAGTTTTGTTTCTTTTTAAAAATTTTAATAGATTTACAATGACATAGTTTTGGTTTTACATCTGTCCATGAAATATTATCTGCGTCTCTAGTCCTGGACCAAGGCAGCTACTATTTGTTTTCCTAAATATTCTTTCAGATATTTTACCAATAAGAATTTATATTCTTAAGTTTTACTTTTAAAAAAAATCTTACACAAATGATAGCTTATGATACACATTCTACACCTTGCTTATTTTCACCTAATAATTGGCAATATTTTCATGCAGTAAATTGTTTAACAGTTGTGTAGTATTACATTATGATAATACATCATTTTCCTTAAGTCTGATGATATATCTTTTGGTACTATCAATACTTCATTGAGCAATCTTATGAAAGTACATACCAATAAAATTTGACATGTATAAGATACATATTTTCATAAGTTGAAGTGCCAGAAAGAGTTGATGGTGTTGTCTTCCTAGTGTATTGGACCTGTTTCCCCTAACACTGCGAGCTGGTGAGAATCTCTTTTGCTTTTTCCTTGTCGTTAGAGTGTGTTATTGAACTTGAAAATTTTTCCTATAATAGTTTTAATTTGCATTTTTATAAGTGACTTTCCATATTTTTTTCATATATTTTATTTCCATGTATTGTCATTTTTGTTTTGGCTTTTGTCAATGATAGAAAGAGTAGTAATATTTCTCCCAGTGTAACATTTTATCTTTTGACTTTATTGATGATGGGTTTATTTTTTTCAGCCTTCTAGAGATTAAAAAAAATTTCGTATATAGTCAAATTCATCACAGTTTCCTTTTATGATTAGAATATTGTTTATAGAAGACCCTTTTTACTTCAAGGATATTTTTTAAAATGCTTGCTTTAAACTGTTAATTTTACTTTTTTCTATAAATCTTTGACCACTTTGGAGTTTATTTTGCTACACTGAGTAGATCCAACTTTTTGTTTTTGTATACAGCTCTGGGTTGTTCTTATGTTTAATGAATAATTTATATTTTCTCCAGATGATCAGATGATACTCAGAATGAGTTTTAATTAGAATGTCCTTCAGATGTGTAAAGGTGATAGAATTAATGCATAATAGAAAATGTGACTTTGTTATTGTTTGCTTCCAACGTAGGCACAATACCACTTGAGCAAATCCACCAGCCAACAAATTCTCTGTATATTTGAGAAACTAGGTAGGTTCATGTTTGAGATATACAAAGCAGAGGAACTTACAACTCTCAGTCACAAGTTAAAACATATATAGTGATTTTTTTTTTTTTTCCAGTACTGGGGCTGACTTGAACCACTGAGCTGCATTCTCAGCCCTTATTATTTTTAGTTTGAAAGTCTTGTAAGTTGCCACATTTCTTAGGTTGAGCTCAAACTTAGGATCCTCTTGCTTTGCCTTTCTACAGAGCCAGGATTACAAGATGTGACATGTCTGATTTATAGTAAGCCATTGTAAGGAGCCCTGCCTTAAGCAAAACTGGTGTGACAGAGTCCTTTCCCTAATAACAGAAGCTGACTTAGTGTAGATAACCATGACAGGAACATCACATATCAGGATGGTAGGTAGAGGAATACTGTGTCTCCATCACTGTTACATATACCAACCTTGCCTAGAGAACAAAGATTTGCCTGAGGAGGTGACATTGAAGCTGAAGAAGATGCATGGGTTAGGCCCAGAGTAGGAAAATCAACTAGGATGCAATTTCAGAATTTAGAGAACAGCTCTTGTGGACCTGAATTAAGACAGAGGATTTAGAGAGAGAAGTGGAAAGACTGATTTAAGAAATTCCCAGGACATATTCATAAGTGAAATAATTAGGTCACAGATGTGTAAGTACTGTATTTTTTCCTCTGATATGAGAAACTGAAAATGTAAATGAATTCTAAAATGTATGTTAGATATTGTACAATATAAACTATTCAAAGGGAAATAGGTGGGGTAAAGAAGGGAAAGAAAAATTGATAGTAATAAAAAAATGAAAACAAAGCTTATTTATATAGGGGTGGGGGGCGTAGGGTGAGTAGGGGAAGGGGAAAAAATGAGAAAATAAGAAATGCTTAGGAATTTGTAAGTTTTCCTAGTTGATCAATGTTAAGTGTAGGGAAAAGGATAAGGATGGTATGGTTTCCTAGGTAGGAAGCAGTTTTACTTCACAGAAATAAGGAATATAGGAGGAGTAAGATTATAGAGAGACTACTACACTGATTTTAAGCATCTTGTTCATAAAGGAAATATTCCAGTACGAATAGCCAATGTGCAAATTGGAATAAAGTTCTAAAGTGAAGGGATTGTTTTGGGAGCTTTCCTCTCCAGGAAGTAGGTGTAAAATAAGAGAAGCATAGGGCTGAAGATAGAACTTTGTGTATATCAGTGTTGCGAAGGTGGAAGCTTCTTTTTATTGAACTTATCGTTACATTTTAGGTATACATTATGATTACATTCATCATTGAGAATTTGTACATGAAAATCTTGATTCTTATTTTTTCCCATTTCCCTGCCCTCCCTACAACCCCCTCACCCCTTATATACGTAAGTTTTGTTTCCTTTCTTTCCTTCTTACATTCAGTCGTCTTCTTTGCCTTTTCTATACCCTGTCTCCACTAATTCTCCTTCCCCTTTGAATGTTTTATTCCTATTTCACAATTTCTGTTATACATTTTGATCCTCATTTAAATCTTCAGTTCCTCAAACTGAAAAACGATTTGGTATTTACACATGTGTGTTCTATTTATTTCAATTATGTCCTCAATTTCAATTGTGTCCATTTAGCTATAAGTATCTCATATGTCTTTACTTACAGCTGACTAGTTCTCCATGTTATTTTTTTTTTTAAAAAACACATTTTCTTTTATGCACTCACCAGCTGATGGACTTTTGGGCAGTTTCCAAGATATAGCTATTATAAACTGCTGCTCTAGGCATGAGTGCAAACATGTCACTGTAGTATGATGCTTTTAATTCTTTTAGGAACATACCTAATGGAAATAGCAGGGTCAAGTAGAACCTGTAATCCAGGTTTTTTGAACAGTGTTCACACTGATTTGTGCAGTGAAGGCTCCAGTCTACACTCCCACTGATAGCGGAGAAGTGTTCCTTTTCCCTCACCAGCATTTGTTATTGGTTGATTTCTTGATAACAGCCATTATTTCTGGAGTGATATGGAATCTCATTGTTGAACATTTTTCATATGTTTATTTGCTGCTTTTACTTCTTCTGAAGTATGTTTGTTCATTTCAGATGCCCATTTTTGAGTTGGGATTTTTAAGTTGGAGGGTCTGATTTTTTTGAGTTCTTTATATATTCTAGATAGTGTTCCTTTGATTGAAGAACAGCTGATAATTTTTTTCTTAATTGAAATCTTTATTGGTACATTACATATACACATCATGATTGCACTCAATAATGAGAATTTGTACCAGTATATGACACAACTTAATTCTCGTTTTTTCCCATAGCCCTACCCACCCTACCACCCCCACCCCCTATATACATAAGCTTTGTTTCCTTTCTTTTTTGTTATAATCACATTACTTTTCCCCTTGTTATTTACCTCTTCACCACACTTTGAGTATTTTCTATTTCACAATATATAACATGCATTCTAGAACTCATTTAACATCTTCATTTTCTCATACCAGAGAAAATATGTGATATTTACACATGTGTGACCTATTTATTTCACTTAGAGCTGGTAAATTTTTTCCCCCAAATTATAAGTTGTCTTTTCACTTTGTTGGTGGCTTCTCTTGTTGTGCAGAAGCCTTTTTTTTAAAAAAAAAAAAATTTCAAATCTTTATTGGTACATTATATATACACATCATGATTACATTCCACATTGAAATTTGTACCAGAATATGACACAACTTAATTCTCATTTTTTCCCATTTCCCTACCCATCCTAGAGAAGCTTTTTAATAAGATCCTGGTTGTTGATTCTGTTTCCATACTATTGAGGGATTTTTTTCATAAATTCTTTTCCTACACTAAGGAAATATGTTTAAGAGTTCTGCCTGACCTGTTTTCTGCAGGTATAGTGTTTCTGTTTTAATATTTAGATCTTTAATCCACTTCGATTTTTAGTTTAGTGCATGGTGAAAGACATACATCTAGTTTCTTTGGCAAGTTAAAACCCAGTTTTTCCAACACCATTTATTAAAGAGGCTGTCTTTCCTCCATTGAAGATGTTCAACTCCTTTGTCAAAGATAAGGCAGCTTAGTACTTTTTGGAATTATTTCTGCATCTTCTGATCTGTTCCATTGATCCTCAGGTCTGTTTTTTGCCAATACTGTGCTGTTTTTCTTACAGTGTCTGTGTGGTATAATAGTTTAAAGTTGGGGATTATGATATTCTCTGTCATGTCTGTTGCCTAGAGTTGCTTTTATATTCTAGGTCTCTCTAATTCCGAATGAAGTTTTGGATTCTTTTCTCCAGTTCTATGAAGTATACTATTGGCATTCAACAATAGTATTTCAATTTCATTGAATTGGAATTGTATTGAATCTATATAGCAGTTTTAGAAGGATGGCCATTTTGACAATATTGGTCTTTCTTACTCAGGAATAAGAGATGTCTTTATTTTCTGATATCCTCTTTGATCCTTTTTTCAGAGTTCTATAATTTTCAAAACAGAGGTCTTTTACTTCATTAGGTTGACTCCTATGTATTTCATTTTTTGGATGCTATGGTAAAATTTTTCCACAATTTCTGTCTGAGTCCATTATTTGTATACAAGAAAACTATTGATTTTTGAGTATTAACCTTGTATCCAGATACTCTAATGGATCTGGTAATTAAATCCAGCCATCTTTTTGCAGAATTTTTGTGATCTTCTATATAAAGTATCATGTTATTAGCAAACAATGACAGCTTAACTTCTTTCTTTCCTAATTTGATTTATTTTATTTCTTTCTCTTACCTAATTGCTGTGGCTAATGTTTCCAAAACTATATTGAACAAGAGTGGTAATTATACATCTTTGTCTTGTTACTGATTTTAGCATGAATAATTTCAGTTTTTGACTACTTAGTATAATGTTAGCTGTTGGTTTTTCATAGATAGCTTTTATCAAGTTGAGATAAAGAGCATCTATTCCAATTTTCTCTAAGGTTTTAATCATGAATGGGCATTGGATTTTTCAAACACTTTCTCCATTGATATAATCATAAGGTTTTTTTTGTCCCGTTAGTATAGTGTATTATATTTATTGACTTATGTATGTTGAACTATCCTTGCATCCCTGGGATGAATCCAACTTGGTCAGGATGTGTGGCCTGCTTGATGATCCTCTTCTGTTTGCCAGTATTTTATTGAGAATTTTTGCATTTGTGTTCATTAGGGAGATTGGCCTTTTGTTCTGTTTTTTGGTTGGATCTTTCCCTACTTTTGGAATCAAGGTAATGCTTGCTTCTGGGAATGAATTTGGAAGTCTTGCTTCCCTTTCAAATTCATTAAAGAGTTTGAGAAGTAGTGGCATTAGCTTTTTCCTAAATTTCTTATAAAATTTATCAGTGAAACTATCAAGACCAGGACTTTTCTTTGTTGGTAAGTTTTTAATTACATTTTTAATTTCACTGATTCATATTGGGGTATTTAGAATTTTTATATCTTATTCATTCAACTTTGGTAATTTATGTGTGTCTAGAAATCTATCTATTTCTTCTGTGTTTTCCATTTTATGGATTTACAGATTATCAAAGTAGATATTGATAATCCTCTGCATTTCCTCTGGATCTGTTGTGATTTCATCCTTTTCATTCCTAATTGTATGGATTTGAGCCTTTTCTTTCTTTCTTTTTTTTTTTTTTGATAAAGGGCTGTTTATTAATTTTACTTATTCTTTTGCAGAATTAACTCTTCAATTCACTGACTTTTATGTATCATTTTCTTAGTCTCTATTGCAATGATTTCTCTTCTGATCTTTATAATTTGCTCTCTGTACAAGCTTTGGGTTTGTCTCTTTTTCTAGGAGCTTCTGTTAGGTTGTTTGTTTCAACTTGATCTATTTTCCTAATAGGGACATTCACTGCTCTGAATTTTCCTCATAAAATTGCTTTCATTATTTCCCATAGATTCCTGTACGTTGTACTGACATTATTATTTAATTGTAGAAAGTTTAATTTCTTTAATTTCCTTTGTGACCCATTCACAGTAGGGTATTACTCAGTTTTCATATGTTTGTGAAGTTCTTGTGGTTTGTTATTGATCTTCAATTTCATCATGCTGTAGTCCGATAATATACAGGGAATAACTTCAGTTCCTTTGTATTTACTTAAACATGTTCTGTGAACTAGCATGTGGTCTGTTTTGGAGAATGACCTGTGTGCAGCTGAGAAATAAATGTATTCTGATTTTGTGGGATAGAATACTCTGTAGACATCTCCTTAAGTGCATTTGTTCAAAAGTTTGGTTCAGTTCTAGTATTTTGTTGTTGATTTTTTTGTCTAGTTGATCTATTTGTGACATTGGGGTCTTGAGGTCCCCTTCTACTATTGTATTCCGGTTATTCAGGTTGTTTTAATGTCCATTAATATTTGTTGTATATAGTTGTGTGCACTAGTATTTGGTACATACATATTTTTGCTTGTTATCTCTTCTTTTTGGATTATTCCCTTTACAAAATATAGTGACCTTTGCCTCTCTTAATTAGTTTTGGTTTGAAATTTACTTGGTCTGCATATAATAGAGTGAGCCCTGCTTTATCTGTGTTCCTGGAGAATTTTTTTCCATTCTTTGACTTTCAGTCTATGAATTTTTTTTATTTTTATTTTATTTTTAGGTTTTTTTGAAACAGGGTCTCACTTAGTAGTTCAGGCTGGCCCTGAGCTCAGCCTCAAACTCACATCACAGCAATCCTCCTGCCTCTGCCTCGAGTCCTGAAGTTACAGGCGTGAGCTACCACACCCGGCAATGTGGTGTGTGGTACTGATTGCTGGTGGGTGTGAGTCTCCACGCCCAGTATTGTATGTAGTTACTGAGGATCGAACCCGGGTCCTTGCGCTTGCAAGATAGGTGCCAGAACCACTGAGCTAACTCCCTAGCCCCTATGAATTTCTTTTTTAATTAAGCATGTTTCTTGTATACAGTACATTGTTCAGTCTTGCTTCTTAATCCATTCTTTCAGTGTATTTCTTTTTATTAATGAATTGTGGTCATTAACATTGATGGTTATAACTAATATGTATTGACTTTTCCTTGTCATGATATTTTCCTGTTCTTGGCTTTTTTCTCCCTTTCCCCCTTCCATTTAATTTCTTGCCTTGCTTGATGACTTTGTTGTCTTACAGAGTTGTGACCTTCATTGCCTTTTTCTAGGATACTATTTAGAAGTTTTTGGAGTGCTCACGTGGTATTCATGCAGTTTCTCAGGTGTTCTTTGCTATGGAAGTATTTCTCCATTGATTTGGAAAGATAATTTTGTAGGATATATCAATCCAGTTTGGAAGTTGTTTTCTTTTAGGGCTTCAAATATTTCATTCCAGACTGTCCTTGCCTTGAGGGTTTGTGTTGCAAAGTCTACTGTGATTCTGATCGACTTCTATTTGTTTGTGATTTGTTTCTTTTCTCTAACTGCTTTTAATATTCTGTTCATCTATTGGATTACTGGGGTCTTGACTATTATATGTCTGTGTGTGGATTTATTTTTTCCTCCTGGCTAGATGGAGTCCTATGTGCCTCACTTATCTGTATGTCAAATTCTTTTCCTCTGCTTGGGGAGTTTTCTCCCATTACTTCTGTGAAATATTTTTTTTTAATGCCATTTCCACTTTCTCCTGCTTTTTCATTGGCTCTTACAGTCTTGTTCTCCTGTGCATCATCTAGAAGCTGCTGTGCATCATCTAGTAGCTGCTGGACTGATTCCTCATGGTCCCTTATTATCCCTTTTCTTTTGGTGGTTCAGGGATTGAACTCAGGGTCTTGTACTTGCATGGCAGGCAGTGGTGTTACTGAGCTAGATCCCCTGCCTGGTCCCTTACTGTTTTTATGAAATCTCTTTTCATGATCACTAACCATAATCCTGTCTTCTTTATCTGCTACTCTGTCTTATATTGGTTTATTTTGTTGAGGATGTTTTCAGTGGAGTTTTTAATATCCCGGATATCTGTTTGAATCTGTTTCCTGGGTTCCATTTCCTGTACTTAGTGTTCATGGTTTCCATTTCTTTCCTATGCTCGGTGTTCATGGAATGGAAGTTTCTCATTAATAACCTTTGTTGGGCAGTTCCTCTGCCCAAATTGCATTCCAAGTTCTTTATCCAACAAAATCTAATTAGTTTTTCAGTGTTTGAATTGAAACCTATTTCTGTCATGAAACTGTTTCTAGTACTTTTTCTGTAGACTTTTAAAAAGCATTATTTGGGCCGGGGATTTAGCTCAGTGGTTCTGGCGCCTGTCTTGCAAGTGCAAGGACCTGGGTTCAATCCCCGGTAACCACATAACAATACTGGGCGTGGAGACTCACCCCAGCAGCAACCAGTACCACATACCACAGTGCCGGGCGTGGTGGCTCATGCCAGTAATCCCAGCACTTGGGAGGCAGAGGCAGGAGGATTGTTGTGATGTGAGTTTGAGGCTAAGCTCAGGGCCAGCCTGAACTACAAAGTGAGACCCTGTCTCAAAAAAAACCCCAAAAAACAAAAAACAAAAAAAGAAAACAAAATAAAAAGCATTATTCATAGCAACATTTAGTTTTAGTCACAATCAAATACTGCTTGATAGAATTTCAGATTTTTGGCCTCATTTGGCTGGTTGCTGGTTGTCTGGGGGAAAAAAAGTATGTGTGTACACATTTCTTTTTGTTTAAAGAGCTAGCCATTTAAAGGGATGGGTGTTTTCAGACTGTCATATTGAACGACTGTGTGTCTACTAGTTATATGCTTGATGGTAAAATAAGTAAAATTTAGTTCCTGACTTTAGAATATCCAAAGTTAAATGTAAAGAAAGGGATCTAGGTTGATGTTTTATAAAGTTTATTGTTTTCCTTATTCTCTCCAAAATATAATTTAAAATTAATTTTTGTTAAATTAACCTTATTCTACTCACATCCTTTTATGGTGACATAAGTTCAGCTATAGAAAAGCAGAAAAATACTAGATAAAGATTTTTGCTTTGTTTGGAAATGTTTGAAATTATACCTGATACATAACTTTTCATTATTTTCAGTTTAATATTTTTCCATGTTACAAGTTCTTTAGAAAATTTTTAATTTACTGACTAAACGTGTAGTATATATTAGTTTCTGTTACTGACAGACATTATTTTCATCTTTCATACTTCACTGTGTACAGTGCTTTAAAGAGTGTACATGTTTAAGCATTAATCTTTTATCCATGTAGAATTGTTTCCTTAGGGTCAGTTCACAGAAGTGAAATTGCTGAGCAGAACTTCTATTACATAATGACAAATTTCTGTACAAAAAGGTCTTGACTGTTTTTACTAGCAATGTCTGAGAGTACTTATCTCTCTTAGTGATTATGTTTTACTTGTTTTTACTAATTTTTAAAATTGATTTTATTGGTACATCTTATACATACATTATGATGACATTCAACACTGAGAGTTTGTACCAGTATCTTACTAATTTTTCTAGTTTAATAACTATGTAAGTTTCCTTGTTAGTAAAGATAAGCATTTAAAATATAATTTGTTTCTACTGTCCTTTTTGTGCTTTAATTCTGATCACTAATTTAGTGAGCAGTGGCATCTTTCATGATTTCATAAATGTGGATCACATCTTTCTTAGCTTTTATATTTTTAAGGATGAAGAGGTCTAGGTTTTCCATTTTAAACCTGTGTTGACTTTCCTACCCTCTTAAAAAAAGTTTTTAACTGTGATAATGTGTGCATGATATAAAATTTACCGTTCTAACCATTTTCAAGGGTGCAGTCGGATGGCATAAAGTATACTCCAGTCGTTTTGAGTCTTCCTCCCATGAACTTCAGAATTTACTTGTGTTGCCTCTGGCATTGTTAATGACCATTCTTTTTGTACTAGTTTCTGATAATTTTGTTAGCTTGACTAGGTTGAAAAATACACTGCTTGGGTATGAAAGCTGAAATTTCTAGTTTATATTGGAACTGGTAATGTTACTAATAACATAGAGAACAGTATTCAAAGAGAATGGCTCATTAGCAGTGATTTTACTTTTGCCTACGCCTAGTATCTTGTCCTGCCAAGATTAATTCTCTTCTACTTTATATGTATCATGTGGGACTGCATGAGATTTTTTATGATTTGTTGTTGATTTTGATGAGACAAGTTATTCTTTTTTTTT
>PVIR01034454.1:0-17307 GCA_004026965.1 Petromus typicus
AGCAATCCTCCTGCCTCTGCCTCCCGAGTGCTGGGATTACAGGCGTGAGCCACCACGCCCGGCACTGGTATGTGGTACTGGTTGCTGCTGGGGTGAGTCTCCACACCCAGTATTGTTATGTGGTTACCGGGGATTGAACCCAGGTCCTTGCGCTTGCAAGACAGGCGCCGGAACCACTGAGCTATATCCCCGGCCCCAGCCCGCCCATTCTTAAGGGAACTACATCAGTCCCTTTTGTGAAGAGGAGGCCCTGTGACCCAAACACTCCTTGTGGAGCTACCTGCCCCTCAGGACTGCTGAACTAGCAACTCAGTCTCAGCATGCATTTTGTTGGGGACAGACCACGGCCAGGCAGCAGGGAGGAGCATGGATAGGCAGCCTCTTCTGTGCCAGATGACAAAGTTCCGACTGCTGATGGCCTAGCTGAATGGCTTGATGTGGTCTTCTTCCTGTTGGGTGGGAGGGTCATGGCTTTAAGCAGTCTTACTTTTTAAGTTGTGACATCTGTAGTTTAGTAGGGCAGGATTCTTAATACTGGGTCTTTCTGTGCATCACCAGCTCCCTTTGGAAGGCATTCTGCAGCTGAATCCTGGAAGTAGCTGTCAGATACTCCTGGGGACTGTCTACACAGCTGGCCACAGGAGTGGGCCATAGCCAGCTCAAATGTGTGTGCACTGCCCCCCTTTGGGAAGTGCAGCACCTTCTCTCAGCACTTAGCAGCTCTGTGTAGGTGGCCAGGTGCTGGTGTTACTGCACCGCTCCACAACCTAGCACGCACCCCGCAGAGCTGGACTGCTTCCACTGCAGTGGGGTGCAAGGCTAGCTAGAACCATTGCTCCTGACTGTATCAAGCATTGTGTCACTGAGGTAAACAGCAGTCGTTTTCTTTTGAGCACTGGGGAATGAACCATTGAGCTGCAAGCCCAGGCCTTTCTCCTTATCTTGAGACATTGTTTGGCAGAGTTGCTGGGGCTGGGCTAGGGCTTGTGACCCCCCTCCCTCAGTCTCCCAGAGTGCCACACCACCATGCCCAGCAGCACTCGCTTAAATGGAAACAGTAATTAAAGGTGATATTACATATTTTTAATTCCAGAGATATTACTAACCCTTAACTACTGCCCGCTGAGAAATCCCTGCAGTGGCTCAGGTAGAGCTGTGGGCTTGGCTTTGCTTGTGTACAGGGCTGTGCCCGCAGCCAGTCCAGGCCGCGGGCTCCCACACTGAAGGAGTATTGGGCCAGCCCTGAACCCTGTGCTGCCTGTTGGTTTCAGCAGGGAGGAGAGAATGACGGCTTTTTCCACCTTGAGGGCCAGCCCCAGCGGCTTCCTCAGCCTCCAGAAGTGAGACAGCAGCCTGCCCGCAAGGTGACGCTGACCAAGGGTGTCCCTCAGCAGCCCCAGCACGCCCCTGTGGGGCCCCACATGCACCCGGCTGTTCCTCCAGGGATCCAAAGCATCCAAGGCATTCACCAGGCCAAGAAGGTACTGCCCCTGCCTGCCTGGACTGGGTGGCCCTTCCCTCCCAGGGAGATACCACTGGTGAAGGGCGGTTTCCTGGATTTATGCTACCCGGCACCTATTACTACTCACATTGGCCTGGGAAAAGGTGAGCCTTTTCCTCAGTCTTGGCTTGGAAAACACTTGACATTTTGAGCAAAACGTTTTCCTCACCTGGTGTATTCCAGCCAGTGGTCCACCTCGCAGAGCTGGGCTGTTTCCATGTCCCTAGAGACAAGCTGCATGCAGTGTGTGCTCCATGCTCTGCAGATGCTGCACATGGTGGCAGCTCCTTGTGGTGGGGGAACACCCCCACCGCCGCTGCCCTGATCCGCTGGGGATGCGCTTGACAGAGCCAGAGTTCTGTCTTCAGGTTTCCAAGAGGGGAAACTGAAGGCTGTGAGGGTTGAGTAACTTGAGGAAGTGATAGAACCATAGTGCTGGCCCTGTACCTCTTTCCTTGGCCACTGGCTTAAGGGGGCTCTCTCCATCTGAGCTCAGTCTGGTGGCGGCAAGCCTGGTGCCTGCTGGAGCCATTTGTGCAAGATGTTCATCTGGTCCCATTCCATGCATCACAACAGTTCCAGGCTGCCCTCCTTCAGCTTCTAGGCAAAGGCAGCATTTAGTCCCGCAGGGTAGGAAACAGCAAGGTCCCTCCTGGAGCAGTAGCCAGCATCACCCGTGTGAGGAACAAGTGAGGCTGGGCAAGGGGCAGGACTGCTTCCTGAAGCAGTTCCCTTCTGGGGTTTGCTGGTACATGGTACTGAGCTTAGTTTGTGTGTGCAGCTTCAGACAGGTAGCAGCAAAGCCCTAGTCACATTGTCCTGTCAGCTGCTGTCCGTTGCTCCATGACCAGAAAGACCTCAAAAAATGCACAGCCTATATGTGGTATGCATAGGTACCAAGTTCCTTTGTCCTAAAATAGGATGATGCCATTTCTTATTGGAGCTTTCAGGCTTTGTTTTTTTTTTTTTTCGAGACAGGGTCTCACTTTGTAGTTCAGGCTGGCCCTGAGCTCAGCCTCCAACTCACATCACAGCAATCCTCCTGCCTCTGCCTCCCGAGTGCTGGGATTACAGGCGTGAGCCACCACACCCAGCACTGTGGTGTGTGGCACTGATTGCTGCTGGGGTGAGTCTCCAAACCCAGTATTGTATGCGGTTACCAGGGATTGAATCCGGGCCCTTGCGCTTGCAAGACAAGTGCCGGAACCAGTGAGCTAAATCTCCGGCCCCTTTCAGGGGTTTTTTATGTGCTCATCCCTAGAGACCTAGCCTGTAAGTAGACATACTCTATTATAACTTTCCATTATTGGAGCAGGGCCTCCAATTTGGGGCTTGTGACATGTTTCCCAGTGTGGCCCTGGGATGTCCTGAGTGAGTACTCGTAGGAGTTGCTGTCACCTTCTGCAGAGTGCCAGGGAAGGTGACTTTCTCCTGGCTGCTTCTGCATCGTGCCCACTGTGTCCTGGGGCACAATGCTACTCTCGCTCTCTTTCTACTTTCCTGTGAGGAGTGGAAGGCTGCTGTTTCTGCCCTAACAGAGTATTTCCCTGCTGAAACTCTCTGGGGCATTTGGGGAAGCCTAGTGTTTGTCAGTCCCACTTGAAGTCAGCATAGTCTGTGTAATTTTGTAATCAGGAGGAAATGCTGGAAGCACCTCTTCAAGGATCTCTAAGAAGTGCTCCTGAATCTTGGATGGCTTTTTAAAAAAACCAAAAAGGGATGCCTTCTGGGTCCTGCCTATGACTGGAAAGTCATTCTTGGGGTTGGGTATATGTTTAAATCTCAGCAGATGATTATAATGTGCAGCTGGGTTGCGGCCCTGCTGCAGAACCAGCTCTTGAGTTTGGGAGACTTTCATGTTTGGTGTAGACTTTGTTCTACACCAAGGCTGCAAAGTAGACTTTGTTCTACTCCCTGAAACTGCAACTTCTTGGAACTGTGGATTCAGCAGTGCTTGGTAGGAGAAGTTTGGGCTCTGGGCAGTTAGGTTGGGGTCCACCACTTTCTCCTGTCATCTGTTCCAAGTTCTTGGCTCCCTACCCCAGGGTGCTGAGGGCCTGAGTGGCCCCAGGAAGCTCCAGTGTTGTCACTTCCCTCCTGGTCCTCACCTAGTCCTGCTGGGCTTCCTGATTGTGGTGAGCTGGACCCATCTTGGGCAGAAGGTAGAAAATTACAGAGAATCTTGTCACTAGCTGTATCCTGACACATGCTGAATGACTTGCTGCTCTGCTGCCTTAGTAGCTAGGAGCCAGCCACACTCACACAGGAGAATGTCCTTCTTTGTTGTTCCAGCCCATCATGCATGGACGGGGCCGAGGAGTGGCAGGTCCCATGGGCCGGGGGCGCCTGATGCCCAACAAGCAGAACCTGCGCGTGGTGGAGTGCAAGCCGCAGCCGTGTGTGGTGTCCGTGGAGGGGCTGTCCTCGTCCACTACCGACGTCCAGTTGAAGAGCCTGCTCATGTCCGTGGGGCCTATCCAGGTGGGTGGCCTGGCAGTGGCCTCGCATCTCTCCAGTGTGTTGCGTTCTGGGTGAGGCCCTGTCGTGGTGCTCACGGTGGCTGGGTCGTGTAAAAGTAACAGCAGAGGAGAGAGACCTGTATGTTGGGCACACTGATTCCCCAACTTCTGCCCCACCCTCGGAATGTTCAGGTTCTTAGTTAAAATTTTAAGACATAGGGGCCGGGGATTTAGCTCAGTGATTCCGGTGCCTGCCTTGCAAGTGCAAGGGTCTGGGTTCGATCCCTGGTAACCATATACAACAGTGGTGGCTCACGCCTGTAATCCCAGCACTCAGGATGCAGAGGCAGGAGGATTATTATGAGTTGTAGGCTCACCGCCTGGGCTACATAGTGAGTTTAGGACTAGCCTGAACTACAAATTGAGATTCTATCTCCCCCCCTCCCCCCCAAAAAAATTTTAAGACATAAATATTTCCAGTAGAATAAATTATCAAATTATCCTATAGTTCACACATGAATACCTAAGTGTACATTTTTTGTTCATTCACAATTACTTGAGGGGTTTGTTGTAATAATTAAAAAAAAATTGAACTATTTAGCATGGTCTTCATGTCCTGAAATAGCTAAATAAATTCGTACTTGTGGAACACTGTTCCAATTTTACAGCTAGGACACAGTAGCTTAGCTTGTTTGCATCTGTAAATTTTAAAATTGGCCAAACGTGATGTTGAAGAAAAGTCTGACCAGTGCTGGCTGCCGAAGACATGAGTACATAGGAAGTGAACAGAGCACCCTGAGGTCCCCTCTGTCCTGTCCCACCCTCTTGAACACAAGCTGTTCTGCCTTCGTGGCCGTCTGGCACACAGTGCCCTTGAGCAGGAGCTGTGTCTGCAGGCAGAGCTGTGAGAAACATAATTCATGGGAGTGTTAGATTTCTGAGCAGCAGAAAATTCTTTCTGTTAGCCTAGGAGCCAGCCAGCCAATTCTGAGTGAATTTGGAAACATTTGCAGGCTGAAGCTGGTACAAATGATTACTTTATGTTTCAGATCTCAATTTAAGTGAGAGTACTAAAAACAAAGATGAAATGAAAGCTTTCAAGTGTCTGTTACATACGCTTAAGTATAGTCATCCATGTTACAGATTTTATTCATATTTAGCATTGCAAAGAACTGAAACTTGTCCTCCCACTTTTAGGAGCTGGTCTCCTCACCGAATCCTGGGACACTTTGTTACTTGTCAGAAGCATAAAGCCAGTGTTTATGGATAGGTGGTTTCTAGTCAGTTGGTCACCGTGCAGATGAATGTACAGGAACAGATGGACCATAGATGATTTTAGGTGCATTAAAATTCGTTCATCTACCCTGAAACTCAGAGTGTGGAGTTGACAGTTGTGTCAGCGTCACGGTTTCCCGGTCCACACTGCACGGGAAGCCATGTCCACCAGGGACCCACCTTCTTGCAGGCTGGCAAGTGATTCATTTTACGGTGTGCCTTCATCATGGCAGCTTTAGCCATTTTCTTGAACATTCTAGAATCTGAACAGCAAGAACAGTTGGCTGCACTCAGTGAGACTCACAGGTTGCAGAGTGAAAATGAGCTTGGAGACATGAAAACACTTAGCCTGTCTTTTAAGTTGAATTTTGAAACCTTTTCTGCTCTCTTGGTTGACTTTTTCCTTTCCATTTGTGACTTTTTTCTTTTCTGAAAGAATCAGAAACCGTTGTGCTGTTGAGTTTGACTCGAGTCACTTAAAATTCCAACAAAGGCCCTGCTGCAGTGGGTCCCGCTGACTTGCTTTACTAGCGAGCACTAACGCACTCCTGGGCCTCTCAGTCCCTGGGTGAGGGAGGTGCAGGCCCATGACCAGGTCCACACTGGCCAGGCCCGCACTCCACAGGCCAGTCTGTCCTGCCAGCCTCAGCCTGTGGGGGTGGTCTGACCAGAAAATGCGTAGACTTTTAAAGTGGCATTTTCAAAATGGTACATTTCCTAATTTAAAAAGAAACAAACCTAATACAACAAGCTTCTGCTGGCATTTGATGGCTCAAAAAGTGATGTAAAAAGGCTGTCAGCGGCTGACTATAGTCGAAAGGGTGGCCCTGCTGGCTGGTTCCACCCAGGAAGAGTGTCTGTGCTCATGGAGTGGAGTCTGGAGCCCCCTAGTGTTCACTCACTCTATGGCGTGTAGTGGAGTAAGAAGAGTAAGAGGAGTATGCAGAAGCACGCAAACCGAAGACAGACAGAAGCGCCGCGGGGGTGGTTGTGCATTCCAGAGTCAGTTGAGAGGGTTTGCTGCACGGACACAGCAGAGTGCAGCTGGCAAGAATAGTCAGAGCAAGAGGCTTTGCCACGAGGCTGTGATCTAGACGTAAGCCTTTCCATGTTATGGCAGTGCAGCTTCTGGTCAGAGAGCTTTGCCTCTGTGAGCCTGCTGTGCGTGGTCTGTGACATGGAGATGACTCCCAGGTGCCTGTTTGTAGGGTGAACGAGATGGAGTGTGCATAGTTCACCCATTGATGCACTTCACTTTGAAGCAGTTCGCTTTGGTATGAGAGGGCATTGTTGTCCTTGTGGCTGTGAGTGGTCGCACATCCTTGGGCCATTTATTGGTTGATTGACAAAGTCTCAATTACTCAGGCAGGTCTCAGACTTGCTGTTTCCTGCCTCACCCCCCAGAGTGCAGAGATTAGAGGCCTGTGTCTGTACTCTTTTTCAGAAAGGTTGGTGAGAGGCCCGTTACCTGACAGAAAGAGTTGATGGGGGAATCCAGCACTGACCTTAGGGAAGTCTGGGTGGTGGGTGTGGCCAGGGTCTGAGCACAGGCTCGGGGGACAGAAGTTCCGCTCACAGAACTCATGGCAGAAGCCCCGTTTGGGAATAGATTGTCTTGCCCAGTGAGCAGAATTACCAAGGAGGTAAAAAGTGGAGGCCGGTTCATGTCTGTGCTCTATACGCCAGCCTGGCCTTCAGGTCTGCGCTATAGCGGAAAGCTGCATTCTACATTACAGAGTAACATGTGGCGTGTTTGTGTTCTCTTCCTCCAGAGCTTACAGATGCTGCCCCAGCAGCGGAAAGCCATTGCGAAGTTCAAGGAGCCAGCACACGCACTGGCATTTCAGCAGAAGTTCCACAGGTAGCCCGTGGTCCTGGGGCATGACTAGGAGGAAGAGTTTCTGTCCTGGGGTGGGTGCCACCTGCTGCGGGCAGTCCCATCAGTCCTCTTGTTACATGAGGCGTGCTCTCTTGTGTTTGCATGTGGAGCTTACATGTAAATCTGCCCTTCTCATTTTCTTGTTTTTCTCACTTGGTGGTGCTGGAGATTGCACACAGGATGTAAGCACTCCTCACTGAGCCACGCCCCCACCCCAGCTTCTGTTTAAGAGGAGTGGTTCGTCTTGACTATGGCTCTCCTTTGTTTTCTTCCCTTGGTGCATTGATTGCTGCCGTCTGAGTTGATGCTGACTGTTTCTTTAAATCTCCACAGGCACATGATAGATCTGTCCCACATAAATGTGGCCCTGATCGTGGAGTGAGGTCTTACCGGGAGCCTCTCACCTCACCTGCACACATACGGAGTTTCTTCAAGGAAGCAGCCCTGGCGAGGACCTCCAGAGTGCAGCCTCTCTGGTCCGCAGTCTGTAACTCTTGTCCCGGTGCCAGCCAGCACTGGTGACTGCAGAGAGCTGGATGATGGGACATAGCGAGAGGGTGTTGGGTTGCTTTGCATTCCGTTGCCCACAAGAACTCAGTTCTCATTTCAAAGTGCTCACGATGCATGTGACCGACCCTGTTCTCCATGATCCTGCTGTACGATTGCTCACAGTGACTCAGTCAGGAGATGTGGCGCAGGCTCTGAGTGGTTTTCACAGTGAAGAATATTTGATAATGGTTGCACTTATCTTCAGCGCAGGCTAGAAAGGAGTGTCTCAACTAAGCCTCACCAGAGCTGTCTGCTCAGCCCTCAAGGGCTCTGGTGCAAACGTAGTTAAAATTTGGGTGATTATCAATTGACATGTGTGTAGCCTGGAAAGCCAGGGTGAGCGGGATTGGGGTGGTGCCGATGGATGTGGCCCTTCTGCTTCTTGTAGATCCCTCCAAAGTGCCCACCGTGCATTCCTGATTACTGGGAGAATGCCCATCTTCTCACACCTCCCAGGCAGGCACAGTGCTGGCAGGTGCACAAGCCCCCAGGCTTGGGGGCCCGTTCTCCTGCCCTGCAAGGTGAGGCACCGGTGAGGCTAGTCAAACTGGCTTGTGTTCTCTCCTTTTTAATGCAGCCCCAAGTGGTGTGTGTGTCACTGACTCAGTTCTGTCCCCTATCATTAATTTGATTGTCTTTTTGCTTTGAAGGCCTTTTTGCAAGGGCTTCACCGTCCTTCAGGGACCTGAGAGCTTCGTCTGGCCCGCTGTGCTCCACACCTATGTGAGGATGGCTGTCTCACAGGGATGTCATTTTGGTAGGTTCTCTGGGAAGACTCGCTCTTTGCTCGCTCTGTGGAGTTCCTTGCTGGGCACACACTGGAAAGTGCCTTACTGTGTTTCCACCCAGGAGTTTCATTGCTAGAGTGAGTCCAGAGTGAGTCTGAGAGTTAGATCAGGCATGCCAGGGCATGCTGGGACTTTTTTAGCTGTATGTCACACCCCGTGAGCTCATGTCACATTATTAGTAGAGTTGAGGGTGTAGAAGCTCATTTTCACTTAGTGCTTCTGGTTAAGCCAGCGGGACCAGTTTGAGCCTCAGTGATAAGGAGATAGGAGGTACTTGGAACCTCCAGTTTCCGCATCTGCGGTTTTAGATTACGTTTTCAAATTAAGTTACCAGTGTAGAGAACTGGAGGAGAGTGTCGAGGCTCTGTTCGTCTTAGTGTAGCGTTGATCTCTTGAGTTGATGTCATTTGCCTAGGCGGGACACTGGGAAGTGTGGTGGTTGTGTGAGTTTCAGGAAATGGTGGCGCTCATCAGACCCTGCCCTGGGGTCTGCCTCTATTCCAGAAGCCGCTGCAGCCTCAGCAGAGCTGTCACTGCCCACTCGTGCCTAGTTCGGTATAGGTTTGTCCGTGCAGTTGAAAGTATAGTCTCCATGGCCCAGTCCTCAGAGTTGTATTGAAGCTATGAGTTTGGTAGCCTGTAACTTCTAGTTCAGAGAGATCTTGACTGCTTAGGACCTGCTGAGTCATAGAAAGCCGTATTTTATTCTCCAGGACCTAGGATGCAATACAGTGAGTTTAATGGGGTTTTTTAAAACCACTTTCTTCAGTAGTCTGAGTGCTGTGCTTTTGAAACCCAGATCTGCACCTCGTCTCTGGAGATTGATACCATTGAGATGTGGAAGTTAGTGTGGACAGAACAAACCCTATTGGGTGCCATTGTTCAAGAAAGGCTTTGAGCCCTTCTACTGTCTGCCATGGGCCTTGGCTGAGGGTGGCGTGGGGTCCTAGGGACATGTATGTCCATGTCCATAGCATCTACATATATGGGCAAGTGTTTTCTTTCTGCATTACTGGAGCCAGAGGTAGCAAGGCTGTGTGTAGGGCCGGATAGGGCAGTGGGTTGCAGTGCAGGCTAGCCTTTCGGTGCTTGTGCCCCGGAGCACCATGGCACAGGCAGGCCAATGCTGCAGGCTTAGTGTCTGGGAGGACCTGCAGAAAAGAAAAGAAGCAGAATTAGAGAGAAATGTCACTTCATTCTCAGGTGCACTTCTGGCGGGGGATGTCAGACCCCGAATGCACCTGAGCCTTGGGGAAGATCTGCTGCAACCATTATCTTTGTTCTTTATCATGCATTTAAGGTGAGGGGCAGAGCACTAGCACACCGTGCACATGTGGACCTTTTACAGTGAACCTTTTAAAATGACTCGTTACTGGAAATGTTATCTACGCGACAACATCTTAGCTATTTGTTAGTTCTCTGTGTTGTCTTATCAAAGTTTAATGGAGACACCTCCATAATTGTTTATGTGTTTGTGTGTATATTCGATTTTTATAAAGATGGTAGTAAGTCAATTCATTTATCCTCATCTGTGTATTATTTGTTCACAAATTCAAGAGCATAAAGGTAGTAAATGCAAGTAAGATCTCAGGAGGTGAATCAGCAGGTGGTTATGTGTAGTAAAGTAACCTCTCTTCTTTTTGCATTGTTTATTTTGTCTGTAATGTAAGTTCATTTAGCTGCTGACCTGAACATAGCTTTGCATTACCCTTGGCCTGGCCACGTCTGTTAAATCCTATACTGATACTCTTCTTGAGGGTAATCTCATCTCTTCTTTCCAAAAGAAATGTGGCAATTGCCAGTGTCATGGAGGGGCAGCTTCCCGTGTAGGCCCTGTGCCCACACCTCAGCTTTGACGGGAGGACAGGGGATGGGGTGGGAATGGGTGGTGCGTTAGCTATCAGCGTCTTAGGTCCCTGACATGCTATGTAGCAGTCCTCTATGAACAGCTGCCTGAGTTCCCCTCGGGCTTTGTGGAGTTGTGGCAGCGTAGAACCTGTGCCCAGCCTTCTTCCTGGTGCTGCAGACAGAAGCCCTGCTGCTCAGGGAGGCTGGCGAGGAGCTGGAGGGGAGGGTGAGAAGAGAGTCAGGGACAGAAGCCAGAAGAGGGGCTCCCTCCGCAGAGCAGGGGACACAGGTTAGGCGAAGGGGCTTTGCTCCAAGGACCGGGGTTAAGAATCTGTCCCTTTTTCTTTTGGCTTTTGTTTTTTTGTTTGTTTGTTTTCACCTGTTATTTTCTTCGGTTTTACTGGGAAGGTAACTCATTTTGTAGCCTGTTGGTTAGATGCTAGTCAGACAGGCCCTGTGACCACAGTGTGGGTATTGCTCTCGGTCATCCTAGAGCTCTCCAGTGGTCTTCTCTGTCCTCTTGCTAGAGACAGAATGCCCCAGGATGAAGAAGCATGTCTCAGCGCACTGCTGCTGTCTCTCTTCCCTCATGTAGGGCTCAGTAGCCTTCACACAGCCCGTTAGATGCATCAGTTCCCATCCCCCCAGGGACCTGCAGCTGCTCCCGGCCTTGTCTGCCTACATGGGAGGCAGGATGTGGAGGAGACTGCAGGAGCTGCTCTGAAAGGGAGGGCCCAGGGCATGCAGGGGAGGAGGAGCTGGGCTCTCCCCACGAAGGGGCTACAGGAACTTAGGTCAGCAGCAGGCGGTACTCTCTGTTTAGTGAGCAGCTCAGCTCATGTTTTCAGCTGTTTTAAATTTTGTAAATAAAGTGTTACATTGATATTTTTAACTGTGAATTGTGCAAAGGCCTTTAGCCTTGATTTAATATTAAATCCTAAGGATTTTATGTAAGGTTTTTTTGCAACCTGTTTAGTTCTTGTCTTTGAAAATGCCAAACGTCTTAGGTACATGAGCCCGTGGTTTTGTGTACCAGAGTGAAAGCAAACCCACTGATTCATATTGGATCCAGGTATGCCTCCTCCTGGGGCACACGGGTCACACATGTACTCACTGTGACCTGCCTTCTCAGAGACCCACACATACCTCAGCTCTCTTGCCATCCTGTTCTGTAAGACATTTTTTAAGCAAGATGGGCAGACAGAACAGACGATTGTAGTGAGAAGTATCTCACATATTTGCTTTTTCCCTTTTCTTCTCATCTGAAATAGAGGTCTCTGTGTTGTTTTCCTTGGTTTTACTTTACTAATTTTAAAAGATTTGAGAAAATACAGGTCCTTTAGAAAGAAGTAACCTATAATTTTTTTATTTGCCGCATCCCTCATACTGAACATGCAGACAGGTACTGGGTTAATCCTACTGTTTGATGGATTAGTATGCTCCGGAAAGGCATCCTTTTGACTTTTTATATAATTTTCTCCCAAACTAATTTTTATTCTAAGGGCAGCTGTAGTGGGAGCTGATTTTAAAAGACTTCTAGAATCTTTTGCATTCTGTGCTATTTCTTAGCACATATAATATTTAAAAATAACATGTACCCACAGTGACGCTGTCAGCTGAGAAACAAAATAACCACCTGTTTTTATAATTCTGCTTTGCTTTCACAGGCGTCGACCCAGAATGCTTTCCTCTGTGAGGATTTTAACTGCTAGACTCTTAATTCCACCATTTAACTTACAGGTGCAGCAGTGACAAAGCAGAATCCAATCTCTTTCCCTTTTGAGCTGATTCTCAGCTTGTTGGCTGGCTGTTTTCTTTTGGCTGCTGCTGTTTCGGGCTGCACCTCCGTGGGAGTGGCGCCCTGCCTTCCTCTTTTGCTCCTTTTTCCTGCCTGTCTCATCCCCTCTTCACACCGGACAGATGGACGCTCCTTCCCACCCAGGTGCTGCCACTCCCACTTTCCCTGCCTCCTCACACCTCTCCTGTCTTCAGCCCAGCATTCAGGACTCCACTCTGGCTGAGCGGAATGTTTTGAATGTCTCTGTGCTGTGTCCATAACTTGCTTTCCTAACCCTTTGCTTTGACAGGTCTCCGCTCATGACTTATTCCTCCAGGTCTTTGGTTGGAGAGAATAACATTTTGATTCTGTTATTTTGCAGTTTGGCTCTGTAGGAGTGTGGGGCGACCCAGAGATCCAGCGTCCTGCAGCTGTGGCTGGCCGTGCATTACTCACCCTTCTCTGTTTGTCCCTCTGCCTTCACAGGGCCTGGGGCGTGGGTCAGTGTAGTGGTAGCGCGCCTCTCGTTCTGCTTGGAAGCAATGGCCATGTGGCCGTGTCACTGACTTTGCTGACTGTGGCCTCCTAGCACAGTATGCACCTCGAGGCTGCGCCTGGTGCAGCTCGGAGGTGCGCGTGGAGCTGTGTCTGTTGGAGTGCCCTGACTGCAAACCAAGGGATGGCTGACTTGCTCTCTTCTGGGTTTGATCGGCTTCCTGTTCTCTGCCACTCACGCTCGTCTGCCTTTGTGGGAATGATGTTGCTGTGTTTTACCCCATTTTCCCCTTTGCATTACCCCTGTGGGAACTTTACCAGGACTATATGTGAAGAATAGTAGTGGAGTAGGTAAAAAGACAAATGTATTATTGTGTGTATCATTTGTGTGATTTCTTCTTGAAAGATGTATTTACACTATATTGTATCTTGCGAAGTATGTCAATAAAGTCTCACGGTGTTCCCTCTGGCTCCCTGACTCATTTCATACCAGGTCCATCCATACCACAGGGCCCCTTCATGCACTACCACCCTCATAGGGCTAGGGGGTGGCATCTGGTCCAAAGACATTGGATTGTCCCCACACCCCCATCTGCCCGAGGTGCTGCCAAGGGCTGTGGCCCAGATGTCTGATGAGTGCACCTGCGCAAGATCTAGGGAACGGCTCACCTGGGTCCCGAGCCGTGTACCATGGGATGGGGAGCTGGCAGCACAGGGATGGAGTATGTTCTATTTTGTTGGCGGTGGGTGGTGGAGCTGGTCTCTTAAGTTTCTGAAAGCGTTTACAGCTTTTACTGTTTCAGCACCAACAAGAAGGACTAAAGATGGAGAAGTCAGTGGTACACACACTGCACCGTGCGGCCGCCGCATTTGGTGTCTTGTCATGTGCAGGTCTCACTTGACAAGCTGCAGCCATGGGCCTCATGGAGGTCTAAGCTGAAACAGATCCCTTCAGAATTCAGAAATTGTCAAAACCTCACCCAGAACAGCACCAGACACTGAGAGACTGGGTCAGACTGGTGCCACCTCCAGTGTTCCACAGCACTCACACTGAAGGAAGCTTTGCATCTTTTTTTATAAAGCAAGTTTATAATTGATAATCTAAATCTGAAAGATAACAGAAAGTTACAGACCATTAATATGAATGTCACTGCAAAAATCCATAATAAAATATCTGTACCAGATACCACGAAGAAGCATGACACTTGAAAATCAACTCACCATGGCCATTGAGGCTGCTACCAAAATGCCAGGATGGCTCAGTACTGGAATCAGTACGGGCTACCATGAGAAGCTGAGTTTATGTTCTGCCGGAGAAAACCTTTGCCAATGTTCAGTACCTATTCCTAGTAGAACTGTCAAGGAGATAGAAAAGGACTGCTCCCAGGAAACATTGGGCCACATTCCCAGCCTCAGCCCTTTTTAAATTTCCAGAAACAGCCCTGCTAAGTTGTTTAAACTGGACTCAAAGCTGTGTACTTTCTGCCTCAGCCTTCCAAACACTGTGGCATTGTGTGCCACAGCATCCAATGAGGGTTTTAGGGTTGTTTGTTGAGACAGGGTCTCACTATGTACTTCAAGCACTTTGTGTCCTAAACTGGCCTTGAACTTGCAGCAACCCTCCTGCCTCAGCCTCTGCAGTGCTGGGATTATAGGTGTATGCCACCGTGCCCTGCTCCAGACAGTTATTTTTGATCTATGTTTGGATCCACAGAGAGAAAACCTGAGGATACCAAGAGCCAATTGCACTGGACTGTGGCTAACAGGATCCTCTTAGGAGGAAGGGGCACTCTGCTCAATTCTGTGTTCTCAGAAAAAAAATCACAGATCCGGGGCCGGGGAGTTAGCTCAGTGGTTCCAGCGCCTGTCTTGCAAGCGCAAGGGCCCGGGTTCGATTCCCCGGTAACCACATAACAATACTGGGTGTGGAGACTCAACCCAGCAGCAACCAGTACCACATACCACAGTGCCGGTCGTGGTGGCTCACTCCTGTAATCCCAGCACTCGGGAGGCAGAGGCAGGAGGATTGTGATGTGAGTTTGAGGCTGAGCTCGGGGCCAGCCTGAACCACAAAAGCGAGACCCTGTCTCAAAAAACCTAAAAAAAAAAAAAAAAAAAATCACAGATCCTTGGGTGAGAGAAAGGAACCACATTTTTTTTTTTAAGGTTTTTTGAGACAGGGTCTCGCTTTGTAGTTCAGGCTGGCCCTGAGCTCAGCCTCAACTGGCTGAGCCTCAAGCTGACTCTAGTAAGCTCAGAAGTATAATTTGCATTATACTCTGCCTCCTGAGTGCTGGGATTACAGGCGTGAGCCACCACGCCTGGCACTGTGATATGTGGTACTGATTGCTATTGGGCATGAATCTCCATGCCCAATATTGTATGTGGTTACTGGGGATCGAACCCGGGCCCTTGCGCTTGCAAGATGGGCGCCGGAACCACTGAGCTAAATCCCTGGCCCAGGAACCACATTTTAAAAAGTATTTAAGGATGTGCAGGAGGTGTGGAGACAGTCTTTTTGAGGGCCCTGACACTCACTGTCCCAGGCCTCTGAGAGGCAGTGGCTTGGTAAGCAGGGGGGTCGGGGACATCCACAGAGGACAGCACCTGGGTACTGTCTCCTCTGGGGACCCGCCACCCACCTGAGTGGGGGCGTGAACCGGGGCCTTTATACTGAGCTGCATCCTCAGCCAAGTCACTGAGCTGACCAGGCTGGGTCCAAACTCGTGATCCTCCTGGCTCAGCCTCCCAGAGTGCTGGGATCACAGGCCTGTGCCATCACTCATGATCGCTACAGAGCCTTCCAAGAGTGGAATGCAGACTGCAGCTGTGCTGTCTCCACAGGTGTGGAAGGAAGGACTGGTGCCAACATCGGTGAGCTGTCGGCCGGGGATGGGGTTGGTTCTGAGAATGTCTTGAGTGGTGCCCTTCCCATCAAGAGCCTTTCCCACCTCTCACCTTGAAATCCAGGGTCTCACCACTGCTGCAGACACAGGGACATGGCCCCCACATCCCGCACACACGGGGTCTGAGTCACTGATGGCTCCCTGCCCACTGTGGTGGTGGTGAATCAACTAGGGGGACAGGAGTACGGATGCGGCCCAAGGCTGTGCTCTCACCATTGTGGGGTGACAGTGCTGCAGTTGGGAGCATCACAGGAAGACTGCCCAGCCCTGGAGGCGCCAAGTGTGGGACTGAGGGCGTGTGGCACCCTGGGGCCAGCAGCTGGGCAGCTTAGGAGGCTTCGAGGGAGGACTGGTGCTCAGCTGCAGGTGGATTCCTCCATAGCTGGGACTACCGCTCCTCCACCTTTGCCTTCACGTGGTGCTCTCCTCGTGTGCATGTCCGTGTCCGAATCTCCCCTTTTTACAAGGACCCACGCTAGTGATCTCATGCGAACTTGGTAAGAGGTCTTTTTTCCTTCACACACTATTTTAGCATACAGTACACAGTGTGACAGGACTAGGGCCTTTCTTTACCCAAAAGAAAGTTTCCAGAATTTCACATTATATTCCTTAAAAGTCCATTTTGCTACAGTAATAAATACGTATATTAAGATATAAAGAGACTCTAGTAAGCTCAGAAGTATAATTTGCATGAAAACAGTTCTTAGCAGGGCTTTGTAACACCTCTGTGGCTAAATACGTGAAGTTTTCTTAGGGACCTTTTTTAAAAAACCTTTTTAGATCTTTTGAGAAACTGAAGGAGAATTTACAGAAAATTGATGTATGGTGAAAAAAATCCACATTTATTGCTAAGGACAGCTACTCAAAGCAGAATATATTTTTGCTCCCATTCAAGTAATTACCGTGAAATAGGGACACAAGAATCTGTTCCATGTCTAAGTCAATTGCTTGTTGTACAACTTTTCTCTGAATAATACCCGTGGATTCTTCAATTGTTAAAAGCCCCACATGTAACCAAAGCAAGTTGACTGTGTACCCACCGACCATTCCAGAACTGAAGCCCTTCGAGGTCTTTCCCTAGTCATGTGCACAAAGAATAAAAGGGAAGATAGTATTTCCAGCATCTGCCCTGTTGCTTAACCCCTGAGAGGAAGCCGATCATCTCCACGGAAGACGTAGACCTTGGCAGAGTCTCCTCCTCCTGCAAGGCAGTAGGAGCACGTGAGGCACGTGGACCACACGCGCCCACTGTATGGACAGGACCAAGCACCCAGGACCACCAGCTGATTATGTCAGCCTAAGTACAGCAGGGTGGGCGGGTAATGTGCCTCCAGTGACACAGGCAAGGATGGAAAAGGGGATAAACGGTTTAATGAAAGGAGCAGAACAGACCGAAGGTGGGCTGTGGTTGACTAGCACGCACCTGAAACAAGGGAGGGGCAGCTGAAGGGCCGAGATCTGCTTGGAGACGCAATGTCAGCTCCTTTAGGAGCCCTGTGGATTCAGAGACCAGGTTTGGGGCTGTATCATAGCTCTAGTGAGTGGCTTGCTAGCCCTTGGGTCCTCACCATGTTCCTGAGCCATACAAGCTTGGATGTGGCTCTGAACACATTGCAGCCAATGACAGGTAGTTCCTGCTCCAGGCTGCAGCCTGGCTGGGGACCTGCCACATCTGCACACTTGAAGGTACATACCCAGCTTTCTCACAGCTTAGAGTGAGGCTAGCATACGAAGGGAGGAGAGGGAGCCGGTGTTGGGTTTAGTTACAGATCTGTCTGCGGACATCTAGGTGGGCCTGGACATCTAGGTGGGCGGGTCCTTCCCTCCCCC
>PVIR01034455.1:0-17121 GCA_004026965.1 Petromus typicus
GTTAAGATAAAAGCTTCATGAAAATAAAATTTTTGCTTTTTTTATGGCTACTGCTAATTATCCATTTGCTAGCCTTCTAAGAAGCAATTTTGAGTCATTCAATTTACTCTGTGTATATGTATAACAATAAATACCAATACACAGTGTCTATATAGTGCAGACTTTTATATATGCAGCAATATCTATAGAGTTCCCAGTTAAATGTGCATTTAAATAATGAATATGTGACAAATACTAAATTAATATTTATTGTTAGAATAAATACAATAAATGATTCCTAGGCTAGATTATAAAAGCTTACTTTATTTAGCCTATGTAAGAATAAATTAACATTTAAATATTATAGTATGTGATCTAATTTCCACTTAGTAAAGCATTTCTCCCAAAAGTGCTATAGATATTCAAAAAAGAGATGAAAGTAAGGAGTGCAATCATGATGTGTATATTTAATGTACCAATAAAGATAATTTTTTTAAAAAAAGAGATGAAAGTAAAAGATCTTTCTATGCTGTGAACTCCACAGAATGACAGCCCATTTTCTCTGCTATCCACCTATCAATTGAATGGAAATAGACTCTCTCAGTTAAATTTTTTGTTTTTAAAATACTTTAGTTTTTACTGATACATGCTTGCAGTATGCAATGATTATATCATTGTGGGGTGTGGGTACACAACACATCTGGGTTATTTTCACTTTCTCTTTCCTTCCAAATGCATTTTTAATTTTTATTTTAAGACAAGATCTAACTAAACCACAAGTTACCCAGATTGAGCTCAAATTTGCAATCCACCTGTCTCAGCCTTTAAGAGTGCTATAGTTAGCTGGGTGCAGACCCACCTGAGAGTGAGACTCTGGGACACATTAAAGCCCCTGAAAAAGAACAAATGCATTGGCTTCTTCAGGCAGGTGGATGGGACAGGGATTCTGGAAATGAAAAATGGAAGGGAAGAGAGACACAGTAATGATTCAGGGAGGGAAACCAAAGAGAATGGAGCCCATAACAGCAAGAAATAAGGAATGAATGAGTGATTGCTATGTGCCAGACACCGATCAGCGTGCTAACGATGGGCTGGCTTTCTGCTTCCTGAGCCTCGTGTGCTGGTCTCATTATTCCCATTTTTATTCCCATGATTCCCATGGTCTCATTTCCTTGGATGAGACAGGTTCAAAAACTTAATTTTTGTGTAGTGATCCAAGTTTAAAAGTAATGACACAAGGGACTAAAAGTGAACCTGAGCAAAACAGAATAAAATCATTAGAATATCCTATCACTGATGTGGTTGTGATACTTTATAACTGTTGGCATTGTTACCTTTGGGAAAAATGCATAAAAGATATAGCCTCAAATTTTAGGAATATTTTGTGTTACCAATATTAATCCATCATCTGCTATCTATGTTATAAATATTTCCATCCAGTTTTACCAGTGACTTTTATCTTTGTTTATGATGTCTTTTGTTATAAGGGAAAATTGAGTTTTGTTTAGCCAAAGTGCTTACTCTTTTTATCTCTACTTCTGAAACTTTGAATCACAGAGAGCTTTTCTCTTTAACTAAACTAAAGAGTAATTTACTCTCATATTCTTCTAAAGTCTGTGTGGTTTCACTTTCACATTCAGTTCCTAAATCCATTCTCAGATTATAGGACAAATTTGGCCTCTTAGGAAAACGCTAGAGAAGTTCGAGGATGACTATTTTTCACTCATTAGTCATGAAAGGCTTTCTCAGAAATTGATCGCATGCATTTCTTTCCTACATGGAGGCATCAGAGAACTAGTGGCATTTGTTATTACTCCTGCAGGCAGTCAGGAGCAAACTTTAAAGAAGGAGTAGAAACACCAGTGGTTGTGTAGTCTTGGGAGGTCATTGTTAGAACTATTCATGATAGCTTTTAAATTCAGGTAATTTCCTTCCAGTTCTTCCGTTTGAATCCAGGACCTTCTCTCTGAGCTACATCCCAACCCTTCGGTGACTTTTGTTTATAGCCGGGGTCTTCCTAAGTCGCCACTCTGGATCCCTAGCTGGATCCAAACTTGTGATCCCTTTAGTTGCTGACTTTCTACAGTACCTGGTTTCAGACTACAAAGAAAGTAGTAGTCAGGGTTATAAAAACCACAGTGCCAAGAAGCCTGGTGACAGGACTTCCCATAATGATGTAGCTAACCCTAAGTGAGGAGCAAGGCATTTCTTGGTCAATTTCTGACCAAGCTGATGATTCCAATGTCTTTATATGATTCCAATGTGTATGGCATTTATTTTTAAACTATTATTTCATAATATTTACATCACTTCTGGATGCTATAAAACATCAGTTAGTGGTTAGGACAGTAGTTGCAGGCAATTCACACATCATTAACAAAGCGCCATTATTTAAATTATAACTCCCCCAGAAATATCTGCAATGTAATGACATGGAGAGAAGAGAATGAGCTCAAGTGAGCTGAAAGTGAAGGGAGCTGAAAAAAATAATAAATAACAACATAAAATTAGTTTGAATCAATTATAACTCCTACCAGGTCATCTGGGAATCATATGACTGTATTTTTTAGTCACCTTTTTCAAATGACAAAGTGAAATAAATAAAAGGACACTGATAACTTTTTCTGTTCTCTCCAAAATTTGCATTGTTCATGAATGAAAAAACATGCATCAAGAATAATTTTATTCTCATAAAGATATGCTATCTTACATTTTCATAATATAGTCATAATTACAGTGAATCAAGGCCAAAATAGTTCTGTCAGTCCATGGGATCTACCGGCCAGCTTCCTGTCGCTCAGATGGAACACCCGACCCTGCAGCTGCAGAGAGGAGAGGTTCTTCTGGCTCATGGCTTCTGGTGTGGCAGTCCGTGGGGACCTTGTTTACTGACAGGAGCATCCAGACAGAAGGGCATGCCAGGGGAAAGCTGCTCATGGAGAAATTAGAAAGCAGAGAGCCCAGTAAAGAATGTGGGCTGGGACAAGAGAAGCTAGTTTATTCCTAAGTGTACAAAAGCATTTCACTAATATGAAGGAGCAGAAAGGGCTGCAACATGAGTAACTTGAAAAAATAGAGTCTGTGAGGCTAAAGCAAAAAGATCCAGGTATGCTGGCAAAGCCTATAAGCCCAGCATTTTGAAAATGGAGGCAAAAAGATCATACATTTCAGCCCAGCCTAGGAACTTGGTAAAATAAAAAGTAAAAATCACTCTCAGTGCAGTGAGTATCTCAAAAAAAAAAAGAAGTGAAAGGCAATCATGCACAAACACTGTGCTCTAGTTCAGGGACTTGTTTTCCACGGTGATACAGATTAACAATTCTAATACAGTTCTACACATACACTGGAATTGCACAAGCAAAGAGGAAGAGGTGTGAGTGAGATTTCTCACCACCATACTGGGAAGCTACAGACATGCAGAGAAGAAAGATTAGTATGATCCGTGGGTCACAGATTAGAGCTGGAGACATCAGCTGAGCTCATGTTCAGAATAGTATGAGCACTTACAGTGCCACATCCCGTGTGTCCTTCCAATGCACATTTGGCATCTCACTTTTCCACGTGGAACCTGGGGGCCTTTTCATGCCCAGGTGTAAAGCTTCCCTGCCAGAATCCAAGTCTAAACTCTCCCCAGTGAGATTTTGACATATAATGAGATTCTTAGCATTTTCAGTCTCACTCACAATATCGTGTACTGTCAATAAAAAGGACCATGTTTTCTCCAAGAAGTTTCACCAATGGCTGCAAACTTCATTTTCCAAATAAACATAGAGTTTGTTTTCCAGTCACACCCTTGGTTCATGTAACATAAAACAGTTAGTTACTCATTTTCTATTACAATCCCTTTCTTCACATAAAATTATCAGTGTTCAGGAAAGTACTTTGTCCCATGGCTGTCACATACTTCCCTGCTTTTGGTAAACATGTCACAGATGGTGATTGATTTTGACATTAGGATTGTTTTCCATGAGAATGTTAGTGGAAGAAAAAAACAAGTGTCAAGATTAAAAACTAAATGACTGTATGAGGTATCACAATTAGCTTAATATTACAGGTTTGAGTGTTGTTCTGAAGATAAAACTTAGAAGCTGATCGCAGCTAATCATTAGCCTTTTATTGTTGCTGTGTGCATTGTGGTAAATAATAAAAGCAAGACATGCATGCTTCCCTGCACCTTTCCCTGTAGAGAAGTTCAGGATTTGGGTGCAATATACAAAAAGCAAAAAGTGTAAAAAATTATTTATGTTTATATCTGAAGGCATATGCACTATGTGTATATTTACATGTGATATTGCATACAGAGAGCAAAAGAAAAATTTTGCTATTATTTTTTCAAGGACAGAGGAACAGATATACTTCTTTCCCCTATATAATCAATAGAGTACCTACATACTACTTTTTGAAATATATGCAAATAAAATTTTATAAAGAGTCAAAACACATAAAAACTGCTCTGTTCAGTAGTACTGCAATTCATAAGAGAACAGAATCATGAGATACATATTCTATTTGTTCCCCCATATAAGAAAAATACACAAGCATTTTATAATGCTTTAGAGAAAAATATCCATTCAAGTTCAAATGGTCCAAATTCACAAGAAAAGTGGAATTAAAGCATAAGATTTCTTTATAATGGGCCAAGAAATACTTTTAAAACACAATAGGAACATATTTCAGAAGGTGTAATTCA
The DNA here is from genome assembly GCA_004026965.1 of Petromus typicus. Taxonomy (NCBI): domain Eukaryota; kingdom Metazoa; phylum Chordata; class Mammalia; order Rodentia; family Petromuridae; genus Petromus; species Petromus typicus. The sequence goes on from PVIR01034455.1 coordinate 4,670, forward strand.
GGATAGAATTGCTGAGAGGTTATTAAAAGTGAACAAAAAGATTATAAACATACAAATATTCTATACAGAAAGTATTCACAGAGCATAAAATATACATTGCTTTAGAAACTTAACTGCATCAATGCAGAGGTTAGGTGTACAGTATATTAAAGAAAAATCATAGGACGGCAAAGTCAAGACAGGAAAGAAATCTACAGCATGAACCACTGTGCCCATAAATTCAAGGAGGGAGCTCACCCCTCAGGGAATGGGTTCCCAGAGCCCTGTTTATGTTCCACCACCATCCAAGCCACAGGAGTTGGTCTTACAAAGATAATTTTCTTAACCCTGTAACAATTCTTGGGTCTTATAAGAAACTATATTACCAGGTTATTAGTGTATTCACTTGCTCCAAAGGGGAGAAAAACTTTACCATTCAAATAAGCTGGCAGACCTGATTTATCTTTCTTATAGATAACTAAAGCAAGGCCCAGAGAAGCCATGTTTAAAATGACAGGGCTACTTGTCACCTAGGCAGAATGATTGGACAAACACATTCTGAGATCCGAGAGAGGGAGGAGATGAGAGGAAGAGAGAGACAGAGACAGAAACAAGGAGGGTTTACTTTACTTTACTTTGTTGTTGTATACAGAGAGCCTGACAGGAGAGGAAGCATACTGTATGTGAGCAAATAGGTGTAAAAACCAACATAGAATTAGTATACTCTTATACGGTTATATGCTTGTGTATGTATAATGAATATTCCATAGGTACGCATTGTTAGGTGATTGCATTGTAGTAATTATATTATTATACAATTACCTTATGTGATATATGTGTTTTTCTCATTAGAAAAAAAATGTAATGACTATGTATTCTAGAAGTTCTGTCTAAATCCTTTTTAACCATACTAGGCTTTTTTTCCTTTTCTAATCCTTTGGTATTCTTTACCTTGTCTGTGTACATTACAGACCATCTATGTCAAGCCACAGACTGTGATTTTAATTGCCATTCATTTCATTTCCCCATTGGCCTGGCTCAAGCCTGGAGGATCTGCTGGTTCTTCTAGAGCTACCTCTCCACACTTCAGGCTGTCCCTTCCCAGTGACCTCCCCTGAGGCTATTGACTGCTGATAAATAAAAAGCTCTTGGCAGAATGTCATCATCTTCTTCAGTCCGCATGGCCTTCCCAGGGTAACTTTGCTTTCTCTGTGAACTCAGTTCCATTCAGTCTTGCTCTAATTTTCAAAGGAGACCAGTTACCCAATTTGCAGAAAGCAAATACAGGGCCTCTTGTTCAAAAATTATCAAGATTTTTAAGACAATAGCAGCACAACGAAGCCATGACCTGATCCCTTCTCAGCATGAGGTCCAGTGCAATTGCATATCCTAAAACTAGGAAGCCAGCTACCAGCACAGGTGAATGGAAGGATTCCAGTGCCACTGTGGTGTTGGCAGGAGTAGAGCAGCTTCCAAGCTAAGCACAGCCTACCGTGCAGCAGTCAATGACTGAGTGATGCTCCCCGTCTCTCTGTTACACAGGCCCCTGACTCCCCAGTCATCAGGGTGGACCCTGCTGCTTTCTGTACATTTCCACCTAAGTGTCTCTGGAGCCAGAACTGAAATTGCCTGAATAATTCCACACACTTTTTGCTACTCTGTCACCTTTCTTCTATTTCTGTTAATATCCCACCCATGTGTTAGTTAGGGTTCTCAGGAAGAGAATGAATAGAAAACAGAAATCTAAAGATATAGGAGGTTTGTTAGGCAGCTTATGGGGTCAGTCAGGAAAACCAGTGATCCAGCAGCTGCTCCACTCGGGAAGATGGAAGAGGAGAACGAGAGGCCAGCTTGAGACACCAGCCTGAGACTGCGAACCTGGAAGCTCACTAGCATCACCGGTGTGAGTCTGTGTTCCAGAGGGAAAGAAAGTGGAGGCCCGTGTCCAGAGACTACAGTGAGCTCTTCAAAAACAGAGATACTTCTTTTGCCTTGTCCTTTTCATTCAGTGCAGGCTACAACCCACACATCCGGGGCAGTCTTTCTTCCCCCTCAGTTTGCTGACCTGCAAGTCAGTCACCCTCAGACACACCCAGACTTGTGCTCCACTCACCTGCTAGGCATTGCATAACCCACTCAAGGTGCCATATCAGGACTAACAGTCACACTATGAAAGTGTCTACGTTGGATGTTGGCACAGAAATGATATTTAGTGTGACATTTCTAGTAACATAGTCTGAGAACCATGTTCAGAACTTAAGGGGAAGTCAATCAATGTCCTCTTTTTAAAGAAGAACAAGCACAGATAAATACAGATAATATTGTTCGAGACCAAAAGGGAAGTTGTTATTTCCCCCTAAATTATCTCCTCTAATTCATTCCAGCACTTTAGAAATGTGGTCCTTCCCTGACTTTGTACTAGTATGTTTCTTACCCAAGTCATAAACTCTATTTGAAAGTCTAAGATCTTTCTTTCTTTTCACTGCCACTATTCAATGTAAGAAGGGCTACGGTATAGCTTCATGTACTTGTTTAGTGACATCTGAGAGATCACCACGTTCCGCTAAAGGATGACATGAATACCACACATGAAAAACAGGATAAGGACTCACAGTCTGTAGACACACTCCAAATACAAAGCACTTACTTACCTTGTGTCTGGGCGGTCAGATATAATTGCATGCCAGACGATTGTTAGAGAAAATTACAGAGGGTTCTGACAGGAGACAGAGGACGAGTTGAGATTGTCGTAGAAGTACCTACGGGCTTCCCAAAAGCAGGAGGCATAGTGAGCGGGGTGAAGAAGGCCAAGGTCGGTTGACTGAGAGTCAACAGACCAAGATTAATGTGGCTCTCCCTTCAGAGGAAAGCTACGTAGAATCTGTTGGACCTGACTGCCCTTTGCACACAGCCAGAAGCATAAATTAAATCACAATCTTTTTTAAAAAAAATTATCTTTATTGGTACATTAAATATACACATCATGATTGCACTCCATAATGGGGATTTGTACCAGTATAAGACACAAAATCACAATCTTTTGACGAAAGTATTATAAAATATTCCAAGATAAAAGAGTGCTGTAATATAAAATTTTGAGTTACCTATTGCTGACTTTTGGGCTGGGTCAAAGACAAACATATCATTAAACTTCCCAAAAACCACTTGAAATGATGTAACAAAATGTTCACAACTATCTTTTGCAAGAATTCTAAGACTGTTCAAACTGCATGAAAAATGTATGAGGAAGAGCTGAGAAGAGAGCTCTCCTGAGAAATAGTTGTTATTTTCTCCTCTAAGCCACATTTTTAACAGCAGCAAACCAAATGTTTGAGTCTAACAGCACGATGCCCTCTCAGTTACAATCATTCACGCCCATCAGCCAGTGATAGTTTTGCCGTCAGTATCTTCCATCCCAGGTTAGGAAGAATATGATGATAATGTGTCATCCTGTTGTGGTTAAAAATAAGCTCTTGGAACTTGGAATTTCATACAGTTTCCCAGGCATGTTTAACTGAGTTAAGGAAGCTATTCCACACACCAATCTCTATGGCATTTTGAAAACATAATAAATAACACTATGTGTGAACATAAAAGAAGTACTGGATAATGGAACTATATAAGGTAATAAATATATCAAGGGAAAAGAAACAATAGAATAATCTGTGAATTAAAGTTTTGCAGCAGTGTGTGGGGCTGATGAATATTAAATAACTGGTCTAACCTTAAATGTGGAACCTTCAGGAGACCCTGGCTCAGATGTATGTTCATCTACATTCTGTTGTATAATGACACTGGACCAATTGGCCACAAAGCTTCAATATTTCCAAAGTAACCAAGAAAGGAAAGGAAAGGAGGCAAGAAGGAGATGTGAAAAGAATTCAGATATGATCTGAACTTGTGCCAAATCCCCACAATGAATATAATCAATATATACTGCAAACATGGACCAAGAAACATTGAGGCAAAAGGCAAGAAAGTAACAACAAAATTACCTAGACCGAACAGCATGCTCAACCATGTTTTAAGTTTTTTCTACATTCTCCAAAGTATCTGCAAAGTTTTGTCACATAGTAACTAACTTAAAAAAGCCAAAATATGAATATAGTTTTCCCTCAGATAATCATATAAAACGCAGAAAAAATAAAAATAGATTTAAAATAAAATAATTATTAGATTTTATAAATAATATTTCAAAAAACCTAGCTTTTTGAAAAAATACATTTCTCATCTTTAATCCTCAAGACAAAATCATAATTTTGCATTGGAAATATGTCATTCTTTTTTCTGGTTGCAGAAAAACCATGGACATGATAGTATTCCACTTAGCAGCATTTTATACCGTCCTATCTAAGGGATAATTTTTGACAAAATTACTTTTTCTTCACTTAGAAGGTTTAGATATGAAAAGAACTTCCAGGAGACCCTGTGGGATCCTGGTTCTGAGTCAAAATTATTTGGAGACAGTCTTATATTATCTGTCAATCTCATTTTTTTAGCACAAAATAGTGTTTACCACTTGTGTTACAGCTTTGTTATAAAATTCAGAAAATTATTGAAAAAAGATTTGCAATCTGCAATATAGTACACATATTAGCAGATATTATACTTCTGGTATGGCCAGTGAGTTACTTCCCCCAGTGAATCTCATGCATTTTAACTCAAAAACATGCTTTTTCAATACTGTTCATCTGTAAGTATATTTAGTAAATTCTCTTAAATTTTTAAATATTCATACTTCAAATGTCCACCAAAAAATTAGTAGAAATTTTTATATAAATATCTTTATTTTTCCAGATGTTAACTCATGAGATATGGAAAATAGGGTCAGAATAGGCAAAAATCAGTCCTAGGCCATTAGACTGAGCCTTAGTCCTGTGGGGTCTCTCGTTACCATCCTCAGCATCCAACTCTCAAGTGACGCACAGTGAGGCTGATCAGCACAGACACGACTGGGAACATGGTAGCAGCCCTTCCATGCTGCAGTTGTGAAAAGACTCGTGTCTACACAGGCTTTTCTCATCACTGCATGCTTCCTCGTGACAGGGGTGGTGGAAAGGGGTGGTGGAAGGCCTGGAGCTTAGCTTACTGAATTGAGAACATGAAAAAAAAATTAAGGGGCATCAATTATATCTTAAAAATGTGCTGAGCTTTCAGTAGTTTCAGCTATATCACGAATGGCGTCAAACAGAGTGCTACAAATAACCTGACACCTAGACCGGTGAAAATAGAAAATGCTGGATTCACCAAGCGTCTGTGTATTCCTGTTGTCTTTTTACATGAGATGGTTGCATTTCCTAAATTCACCATGATGTTTGAGCAGCTCCTTCAGCATCAAAGTGACCTAGTGGAGTGAACATGGGTGGAAGACAGACTGCTGGGTGCAGAGCCAGGCAGGAGAAGCTATAAATGTCCTGTGCTCTCGGGAGCGCCCCCTGCTGTTGTTTCATCTGGGACAAAGAGGTAGTTACTGGAGAGGCAGTCACTGCAGACCTCAGTGCTTACGCTGCACACAGAAGTCCCCAGCTGCTCTTGCATGCAATCATTTCCATCCAAAATAGCCAGGGTCAGGTGTTCCTCCTTTTACCCTCCCATCCTGTCACTACTCAAACCAAAATGTGAAGCCTTATAACTAAGGATGGAAGAGTAACAGTGAGAAGCCAGTAATGAAGATACGGCTAATACACACACCGCATACTCTAACCCAGTGAATTATGTATGTTTTTACTTCAGCAGATATGTATTGAATGCTAACAAAGGTCCAGACATTGTTTAAAGTCTGCAAGACACAACAGAAAACAAGACAAAGACATTGCCTCAGAGTTCAGAATCCAAGATCTATCTATCTAAGTATATATAGATATAGATATAGACATATATAGATACATAGATATATCTAGATATATCTATATCTCTATATGTCTATATCTATCTACCTCTGTATCTCTATCTATCTCTATATAGATATAGATATATCTAGATATATCTATATCTCTATATCTCTATATCTATATCTATCTACCTCTATATCTCTATCTATCTCTATGTAGATATAGAGATAGATAATCTAGATATATCTATACCTCTATATCTATCTCTATATAGATAGATAGAGATAGATATAGAGGTATAGATATATAGATACATAGATATAGATATAAATGTAGTGGTAGCTGGTATGAAAGACATAGGGTAAGACACAGAAACCGAGAGAAAATGGTAGGAGGGTTATAGATCCATAGCACAGGGCTGACCACTCTGATAAAGTGATATTTGTATATGGACCTAAATGAAATGATCTATGCTAGTATCATTGGAAGGGAAAACCCAAGCAAAGAAGACAAGTACTTATTAAGTCCTTAAGTTACAATGAGTTTGCCACTCAAAGAAACTACAAGGTGACACATTTGCTAACAAGACTGAAAAACAGCCAGCAGAGAATTTGATGAAGAAGCCAGATCAAGTAGGACACTGAAAGCTGTGAAGACTTAGGTTTGATACAATTTTATAATAGGAAAATTTCTAAGGACATTGGACCATGGTGCAGAGAACCAAAATAAGAATCCAAGAATGGAATTCTACAGAGAAATCAGTTTGGAAGCTATTAAAATAACATGAGAAAAATGATACATTAGACCAAGGTGATAGAGCAGAAGAAATGGTAAAAATGAAAAAGTTCAGATTCTGGATATGTTTTGGAATCTGTTCAAGATATGCACATGGAAAACCAAGGAGAAGTATTAATCAGACCGTAATGATATACTGATATCATTTACCAAATCGGGGGCCATATAAAGAAATAAGGTTAGAGAGAAAATGGTAATTCTATATTGAACACGGTGCATTAGGTGACTTGTGTATACCCAAGCAGAGATGGCTAGAAGGGAGGCGGGTGTATTATCCTGAGCTCAGGGAGACCAGCACTGGATTTGGAAATTTGAGATTCATCAGCATTAAGATATTTCCAATTATTATGAACTTGACTGAGATGAGTAAAATGATTCTACTTCTCAATTACTATTAATTTGAATGAAAATAGAAAATGGAATAGAGATTCTTCCCTGATTTTCCAGGAACTACAACTGCAGATTTATATGTATTAGACACAAATGCTAAAGATAATACCAGCGTGAATCATACACAAATATGACATAGGCTCTGGTTGATCCAGTTTCCAATTAGGAGGCTCCTTAGATAGAATCACGGTCAGTGCTCATCTCCAACAGGAAATACAAAGTCAAGGGAGACTGGCAAAGGAGGAGCGGAACTTCTGCTGAACCTCAGGCAAAAATGCTGGAACAGCTTCAGGCTGCATTGATATTACCTATGGTAATGATTATTGCTTGCCCTCACATTCATTTTGATAAAGCAAACTATTTTGTAACTGATTTTGCTAAACCATCAGCGTGTCTACTCTATTTATATGGTTTTGGATTTTTTTTTTATTATCCTGGTTCACGTTTGTCTGACATGTAAACCACTTTGGCCCTCCTTCCAATACAAATCATAAACAGGAGTATTTTGTAACACAGCAGTTTGGGTCACCTATGGGAAATGGTACCTGTTTAGCTTTATCACTGAAGAGCAGAGACGTGGGAAATCAGATCACCCGTGCAGTGCACTAAGCCAACAACCCAGCACTGGGGGGTTTCAGTCCAAGAGGAGGAATGATTTTCCTCTCATCAGCAAGTCAGAGGTGCCCTGACAGAAAGCAACTCCGCCTCCAGATCTGCTTCCATCCTGTAGGTGACACAGTGGTTAATTTTCATTGCCCAATGTAACTAGGTTAAGGGGTACCCAGAGAGCTAGTCAAAGCACTATTTCTAGCCACGCCTGGGAAAGTGTTTCCTGAGTACATTCGCATTTGGATCTGTAAGGTGAGAGGAATGAGGGACGCACCAACCAGTTCACCTTAAGATCTCACAAAACTGAAAGGCGGAGGAAAGAGAAATTCTCTCCAGTCCTGGGCTCTGGCATCAGAGCTCCTGGCTCTGAGCTCTCACCCTGGTGACTTCCCCTTGTCCCGGACCCTCAGGCCTGCAGAATGGGACTAGACCCCTGGTTCTCCAACCTGCAGGTAGCTCTCAGGACTGAGTATGCATCCACTTCCCTTAGTGAACATCAGCCCCTTTTCTCTGGACAACCCTCAGGTGCATGCACACTGCCCAGCCCTAGCGCCTGCAACAAACTCAGCCACACTGCTGATCCCCATCCTGTCTCGTGTCCCAGCCTAGGACAACGGCCAGCCCAGGGCCTGTGCCTGCCTCAGTCTTTTACTTCCTGGAAGCTGGCTGATCTTTAAAAGCATAGGGTATAACTCGTCAAAAAGATGATGGAGATTTATAAAATATGACAAAATGTTAACATAATGCATTTAACAATGAATTCCTGCAGAACACAGAAATGTTGGCCTGAGCCCGAGAAGCACAGAGATCTTGTCAGTTTTCTTCAAGATCTCATGCTCAGCATGTGACATGGTGCCAGGAAATGGTAGCGGTCAATAAAGGGATGCCCAGGCTGCACTGAGGAGGGGAAATGGAGGGCGGGTCCAACCCTAGGGCTCTGCCTCCTGCCATGTGACCTCAGAAGGTCACTCAAGGGCAATGAAAATCACTGCCCTGTCCTTTGAAAACCAGCAGTGCCCACCTCAGTGGATTTTAAGAGCTTCAAAAAGCCACTACAAAAATAAAATTTAGAATACAGTAAGCCTCCAGTGTTCCTTAGCAATGGATGGTGAATTATTTAGGAATCTGGAATATTGTGTGTGTGACGGGTTGAAGTCCTAGTCTCCTTATTTGTTCTATCAACTCTTGTTCAAGTACAAACTTCAGTAGCTGCTTCTTCTTCCTTCCCATTTCTGTCCTTCTATGATTCTATGGCCCTCAGAGGCAATGTTGGAATCAGAGGAAACAGAGGTGTTGTTAGGTCCACCGCTCCCAACTCTCAGCAAGGGAGACATTCTCTGTCCTGCCTGGGCTTCCAGGTTTGTCAAATACTCAACTTTCCCAGGAAATCAGGGTCAGAAATTTCAGTATATTCCTTGGCAGAGACCAAAGCAAAAGACTTTGGTGCAGATTGAATTTATAAATATAAATCTGGAATTTATTCATTTACAAAAGTATTATAATGTCCAATTAATTCCTTTCTAATAAATAAAGTAAGAACTACTTAGCAGATGAAGTAATGTGATTAGTTTTCAAAATTAGAAAAAATTACATAAAAAGAAAGCTACACTCAGAAGAATTTTGCTTATTTTTCTGTTCAGTTTTTTCAGCTCAGAACAGTTACTTTAATGGACAGTTGATACCAATAAAGATACTGATGCCTGATACTCCAGGGATAAACCGGCACATGTACCCCCTGGATTTATAATTCACAACCTAAAGGAACATAGACCTTCTGATAAAGTTTTGGAGAGAATGCTATTTGTTCTACAATAAGCAATTTGCATCGCTTAGGACGGTGATTAGGCAGAACTCTTCCAGCTACTTGCCTTCTAGTAATCCTCCCTCCAGTCTCATCCAAGTGATTCTGACTGATCTTGGGATTTCCCAAGTCCCCTCTACTACTTTGCTAAATATAACATTGAGCTCATCTGCCTCTATTTATTTTTTTCTATTTTTCTCTGACACTGGTGATGGGGAGATAACTCACTTTTATCCCCATGTAATGAACAGCGGACATTTCTAGAACGTTTATAGATTAAAACTAATTTCCCTCCCTTTGAAAGCAAACAGCATTATATTATCGTACTTGTACTTTGTACACCTGGGATCACCTAGGGCCCTCATCCTTTGGCTGAATTATAAAGCAAATCCTTTCTTCCGAGGAATCAAACATGTGTGAGTGTTATTGTAGAATACACAGATTTTAGCAGCGCTGTGTTTTTACCCTCCCTTCTAGCAGCACTTTTCTATTGGCACTGAACAAGGAGATAGATGGTGTCAATGTAGAAACATTAAACTGAAATATTTTCCCAGAAGCATCCCTAAGATGGTAAAATTCAGACCTTTGAGGTGTCACCTTTAGCTACACAGAAATTCCATTTTCTACTACAGGCCAAATGTCTCACACAAGGAACAAAGATTCCATCAGTCCATAAAATGTTTGGCTTGAGGGCCCGGGGAGTTAGTTCAGTGGTTCTGGTAACTGTCTTGCAAGTGCAAGGGCCCAGGTTCGATCCCTGGTAACCACATACCATACTGGGTGTGGAGACTCACGCCAGCAGCAACCAGTACCACATACCACAGTGCCAGGCATGGTGGCTCACACCTGTAATGCCAGCACTTGGGAGGCAGAGGCAGGAGGATTGCTGTGATGTGAGTTTGAGGCTGAGCTCAGGGCCAGCCTGAACCACAAAGCGAGACCCTGTCTCAAAAAAAAAAAAAAAAACCTAAAAAAAATAATAATAATAAAAAATTTTGGCTTGAATGCCAACAACTTTCAAATTGTTCGGAGATCTTTGGGTTCTCTTCTGACTTTTTTTGTTTCATATTTTTAGATGCCCTAATTCTGTGGTGGAAAAGATAAATTAGTCTAGCACAGGATACTGTAAAGATGTTCAATTACTGAAAACAGATATGGCCAGTTCCCAAAGGAAGATATTTAATCAGAATCAAGAGAGAAAAATGAATGGTAGAACACACAAATATCCTCACATATTTAAAGACTTTACAGAAATCCTTAAAAATGAATATATCAGAGCATATGCACAGAGGCATTCCATTTGTACATCACCTGGTGGGATATCATATTCAGATTTTACTATCTAATATGATAGAATCTTCTTTTGTTAGTTATTCACTGAGATTTGTGAAATACCAAAATAGAACAATCATAGGAACTAAAATGAAAAAAAAAAAATTCACAGATACCAAAGGATATGAAGACACTATTTTTGCCAGTTGTGTTTCTGTGTATCCTTTAGCCTGACAGTATTGTATTCTGAAGATCAGACAAATCTGGACAAGATCGGGTAAATATCCTCTTTCTAGAAAACTGCCGAGTTGTGAAAAACAACAACAACAATAATAATATATATATTATTAACTTATTCATTAATTTTAAAATACCCTACAGCTTAAATAAGCAAGTGTTCAAGAATTAGTAGCAAAATGTCAATAGCAAGATTGGCCAGCGATCAATATGTTCAATTCCAAATACTGAAAGGCACCAAATGAAGAGTATAAGATCCACGACCCTGGTTTGTCATTTGCTGAAGGGACTGTTCTCTGCCCCCAGCGATCTGAGCAGAAAGTGTACTTTCCCCTCCACTCCCCAGCAGAGGAGTGCACTGCAGAAGGACAGCGCAGTTTAGGTTTAACAAGGCTGGTGCTCAGTAGCAAAGCTGTCTCTAAGCCACGTAAACTGGACACCTTACCTAACTCCTCCGTCCATGTTGAGGGAAAACCCATAATGATGCTGCTATAACATAACAAGTCCAAATATACTAATGCTCTTACTTAGGGAGGTGAGAGAGAATTCGTGCGCTTAACCTGAAGGAAAGATTTAGAAATCACAAAGAAAGAAAAAATGAACCTAAAACAGGGAAAACTGACAAGGGAAAAGAAGAGATTAGTTTAAAAACAAGTACAAAGATTTAATTTTCTGCATTTTCACCAGTGACCAAAGATACGCACACTAATTGGACCATACCAGTTATTTGCTTATTAAAAGCGTAGTCTGGAGGGCTGCGGAGTTAGCTCAGTGGTTCTGGCACCTGTCTTGCAAGTGCAAGGACCTGAGTTTGATCCCTGGTAACCACATACAATACTGGATGTGGAGAATCACACCCAGCAGCAATCAGTACCACATACCACAGTGCCGTGCGTGGTGTAATCCCGCCTGTAATCCCATGCCTGTATCACGTGTAATCACGCCTGTAATCCCAGCACTCGGGAGGCAGAGGCAGGAGAATTGCTGTGATGTGAGTTTGAGGCTGAGCTCAGGGCCAGCCTGAACCACAAAGTGAGACCCTGTCTGAAAAAACCTAAAAAAAAAAAAAAAAAAGCATAGTCTGGAGAAGTTTTTCATAGCAGAGGAAGCTTCTGATATGTTCATGATGACTGGAAGAGGAGGTGATCCAGCTACCTCAGAAATAAGATCCCATTTGTAGTGAGAAAACCTATATCTGTTTCTATATAGAGGAAAAATGTATTAAAATGCTTATGTCTGAACTATATTATATACAATTTTAAATGAGAAAATTGAACCTAATCACCTCTTAAGGTGACTTTTGCATCTAAAATTCTACAAATTTATTAGATATCAATAATGATGGAAAATCCAAAGCAAACTGCAGTGTCCATAAATTCAAAGTTACTGCTTTTGCATTGAGTACAATGAGTATTTTATCTAAATGCAATTCAGTAATTTTTCTCTACAAATAAAATACAAAATTTAAATTTAAAAATCTTTTCAAGGCTGTAGTCAACAATGCTTTAATCACAACCCAATAGCATGTTCAGGGCAAC
>PVIR01034456.1:0-17139 GCA_004026965.1 Petromus typicus
CGGTCGCCGGCCACAGTCACCGAAGCAACTCTGACAGCTGTGCGGGGATTTAGGGACGCGCCAGGCCTGCCAGAGCCTGAAGAGGGGCCAGGACAAGCACAGCAGGAGGGTACGGAAACTAGCCTCCAGGGAGCAAAGAGAGAGGGGCGGGGCCTGGTGGTGGGGAGGAGGGGCCAGCGGTGGGAGGAGCGCAGCCTTGAGGCGAAGGGGGCGAGGTTAGAGGCGGTGCTGGGGAAAGAGGGCGGGTAGCGGTGGGTGGTGCTCCGGGCAGAGGCGTGGTATGGGCGGGGCAGAGGTCCTGACCCTGGCTGAGGGGCGGGACCCAGGGCTCGGAGCGCTCATTGATTGGCGGGGCTATGGGGCGGGACTCCAGACACGAGGCCGGGTGGGGGCGGAGTGGGGTCGGAATGTAGGCGGGGGCGGGGGCGAGGGCGGGAACAGAGGTGGGGTCGGGTACGCAGACGGGGCGGGGGCGGTGCTTAGGCGGGCCGGGCATGGCGTCCATGGCGGCAGCGATTGCGGCCTCGCGCTCCGCGGTCATGAGCGCTAACCGGCCGCTGGACGAGAGGGAGCGAAAGCGCTTCACTTACTTCTCGTCTCTGAGCCCCATGGCCAGGAAGATCATGCAGGACAAAGAGAAGATCCGCGAGAAATACGGGCCCGAGTGGGCACGGCTGCCGCCCGCGCAGCAGGACGAGATTATCGACCGCTGCCTGGTGGGCCCGCACGCCCCAGGACCCACGGACTCGGCAGACCCTGGGGACCCGGCACGCTTCCCTGGCCTGCGCGGGCCCACGGGCCAGAAGCTGGTGCGCTTCGGCGACGAGGTGGGCGCGGAGTACTGGGAGGGTGCCTGAGGGAAGGGCGCGGCGAGGGCGCGGGGCGACCGGACGGCATCCGACCTAGGGTTCTGGTCCAGCTTTGCCCCTTGACCTCTGCATACTCGTGGGTGAGCCTCAGTTTCAGCCCCGTGAAAGCGGATGGTACCACCCCTACATGCCGCGGGGCACTCAGTGGTGTGTTAGTGTTCGTGATGAGCCTTGAGAGAGGAATGGCCAGGAGGGCTCCTGAGGAGTGGAAGTGCCTTCCGAGGTGAAGGGACGACGCCCGTGCCCTGGGACAGGTCCCCGAGTAAGCTTGGTGTGCAGCATGTGTTTTGGGGATTTGCGTGGCAACCCCGCTTTTGTACTTAAAAAAAACAAAACAAAACAAAACAAAACCCAGAAGTTTTAAGAGCTCCAGCTAGTTAGCCACTGTTCTGGGAAGGGCGCAGACCTGTAGAGGGGCTGTGGCTGTGAAGGAGGAATGAGAAATCGCACTAAGCAACACAGCACTCAGTCACAAAGGCTCTGGAACTGGTTTGGTGCCCTTGGAATATGCGCTGTGGCTGGAGTGTGGAAGCAAGAGATCCACTCCCAGCCCAGCCCCCTGCTGAGGCTGCGGGAGGAGGAGTCTGGGAGTTTTCTAAGGAAGTTGTGTATGTGAAAGGAATTCAAGTTAAGAACGGGGTTTAAGTCCGATTTTTAGGCTGCGTATATGGAGAATATGTTTGTGGTCATAAGCCCACTTTAATGTCATGCAAGTGTGGAAGAACAGAACTGTGCTGCCAACAACATTGTCTTATTCGGGTGGAATCAAAAGAAAATTCTCCTCGGGACTTTAAACTCCAAGGGCTTTGCCAGGAAAAACAAGGGTGTGGTACACTAGGGAGATGATAATGTAGGTTTTAAATGGCATTCCTAGAGCTGGAACATCTGTAGCGTGAAATAAGCACATCCGTGAGGATATGTGTGCGGTGTTTTTGTTCAGGTTTGGGCAACTATGGACCAGCCAGCTCCTCACGGAAGAATCATGATTTTTAACAAGTCCTACAGGACGTGAACCCGTAGGCACTTCCACATGTTGGAGAGAGACTGTCACTGGCCCTCTCTGAGTATCCAGCTGAGAGCAGTGATGTGTCTGTACATCATTAAGGAGCCAGGGCTGTTGGAGGCTGTGGTTACATGCCCTGGAATGTCCCTGACCATCTTTGGCATTGATGGCAGAGGGGCACACAGCACTTCAGAGATGTTGTCTAGAAGGCGTTTTCGCCTGCAATGGCTGTGCGGTGTAATGGCACTGGGTAGTTCCAGTTCCTTCAGGATGAGTGAGAGGTTGGCACTTAAGTGAAGTCTGTGGTCTCAATGTTCCCCAGGACGCTTTCTTGGAAAAGGACCAGCTCTCAGGCACAGCGGATAATACGGGAGGGCAGAGCATGACCCCCAGTTAGGATGCCACACAGGCTGGCTCAAATAGATGGCCTGGGGATTGAGTGAGAGGACCCTAAGCTGCGTTGAGTAGGGCGCTCCATCTAGTTGATCTGTCTTCTAAGGTTCTCAGGGCTTTGGCAGGCCTTTCAGCCACCCTGGAGAGCGCCGCCTGTTTCTTTAAATACTTTCCTCTATTGCTGGTAACATTTTTGTGTCACCCAAAGCAGTATTTTAAGTCAGAGCATTCGGATTATGTGGTAAACATCATCTAGCCTCTGGGAGTTCAGCCTTTTGGCTTTCCTGGGCCACATTGAGTGAAGGAATTGTCTTGGGTCACATATAAAATATGTAATGAGATTCTAAGCATCTTTAAAGGGGTAGCAAAATTATGTTCAATTACTAATTCTGATCAGAAGAATAAGTCTAGGAAATTTGATGGTATTCAGTAGGTTTTAACTGAGTGGAGCAGTTCCTTCTAATCACAATTGTATAGTAAGGATAAAAATCTAAATGTGTATTCATTTTAAATTGTTACGTATTTTTAAATTGCCAAGAAAAATAAACCGTTTTATATATTTGAAAAAATATGTAGTATGAATAACAGCATTTGCTTAATTTTTAAATTTATTTTTATTTTTTAATACTTGTTATTGTAACATTTAAAACAAAAAGCAAGGAGCCCATAGACCACAAATTGGACAGGCCTGAGTTTGCCCATTTATTAGAAACCTGCTGTGTAGCTCTGAGTTGGGTCAGGGACTCAGGCACTGAGCGTGGCTGGCATAGGGCAGGTACAGCACCATGGTGTGTGTGTGTGTGTGTGTGTGTGTGTGTGTGTGTGTGTGTGTGTGAGAGAGAGAGCAAGCATGCATGCGTGTGTGTGTTTTTACCCTTCCTCTCTGTAGGGTAGAAAGGCTTGGCTGGGTTCAGGTCCCACTTACTTTGATGACTTAACTTGGACTTCTGAAGAAAAGGAGGTAGCTGGCTTTCGGATTGACGCTGTGAAGGGCCCTGTGGTATTTTGGATCTTCCTTGAGAACTGACTTAGCAAGTGTTTCTGATGGTCTATTTATTGGAAATGAGAAAGAAACCTCCTAGTTTAGGATGCGTGAGCCACCAAGGACTTCACCAGCTCCTTTAGCCATCCCACCACATGGCCATCTGAGCTCAGTGTAAGTGCTCAAAAGTGTGGCTGCCCCTGCCCCTCCACACCAGGGTCACTACAGGCTTTAACTGCTGAGGAGACTTGCAACAGCAAAGCAGAGTCCTTGGAGCCCAGCACCCGGTTCTGGTTCTGGCTGCGCCCGCGGCAGTACACTGTCTTCCATGGAGCACTTTTCCCTCTGTGGCGCTGGAATGGAAGGAACCATGGCTCACAGGGCCAGGCTTGGAGCAGGCACAGACCCTGGGAACGTCCCTGTGCTTTGGATTTTGTAAGCACATAAAGGTGTGTTTGCTTCTAACAGTCTTTTTTTTTTTTTCCTGCTTTTTAATGGCTGTGTTCTTTCTCTGAAGTGAAGTTTTCAAGAAGGAAGCTTTTTGTTTTATGAGTGTTTAGGGATGTCCCTGTATGCTTCTAATACTGCTTCAGATAGAGAAAAAATCCTAAATCCTTGATTTAGAAATGTGTTACCACCCCTCCATTCCCTAACCCCCAAATTCCTTGTCACTCATCTAGTAGCTCGGAGTACCTTGGTGAGAGTTACAGGATTCCACACTGCTGCATTCTTGGCTACAAACAAGCCCTGAGCAGGTGACTGGGACACTTGGCCAGCCAGTGCATCCTGTTCATGTGGCTCTCCTTGCCTGCCTCACTGATCCAGGGAGTGGGTGGAGCTGGCAGGAGTGGTGTTTCCATATGCCAGCCAGGACCTGATCTGGATTTCGTGTGCTGTAGGACGTGGAATTCTGAGACCCAGGAGCCAGGCAGCTCCATCCCTTAAGTAGCTTTGCATGACCAGCTGCTGCCATTGAGCCCACATCCTCCTCTCCAAGCAGCCTGGAGCCTTATGTTAACTGCTGTCTCAGTCCTCTGGGCTTTGGCCTTTTGGGTTCCCATTCATCTGCTGTACTGCCATAGGATTTTTTTTTTTTTTTTTTTTTTTTTTAGTATTTTAAGTCTTTTTTTGAGACAGGGTCTCACGTTGTAGTTTAGGCTGGCCCTGAACTTACTGTGTAGCCCAAGCCAGCCTTGAACTCACAGCAGTCCTCCTGCCCCTGCCTCCCGAGTGCTAGGATTACAGGCATGAGCCACCATGCCCAGCTGCCATAGGATTCTTAAGGCCTGGTGGCTTTCCGGCCCTGCATATGCCACACTTGTGTGGTCCCTGTGGTTAGCAAGCCTTGCTGTAGCCATTGGCTCCTGGGCTGCCTGGGAAAGACCCCACCCCACTCAGTCCACACATCCAAGGGCCTGGGGCTAGTCAGCCTAAATGTCTGGTTTTTTTTAAACAAACAAATTTATTTAAAAAGTGACACCTGTACAACAAGGTTGTTTATTGTTTCAAGCCATGCCAAAGCGGTGTTAGAGAACGGTTAATAGGATCCTTGTAGAACTTTTTTTAAACTCCAAGTATGTATTAGGTCTGAGGTTGTTGCGTGGCCCCTGGAGCAGGTGGGGACTCCTTCCCTTTTCTCAGCCTTTTTCTCCCCCACCCTTTGGAAAAAACAAAAGTATTAATTCAAAAGTACTAATTCAATCATTTGAATTACTTTTTTTAATGTATGAATTAGGATTCTCTCTGTCTGGCATATCCATGGATGTTTTAGAACAAATGACAGAGTGAACGTGGCTCTTGTGTCCCTCTACATGGGGCCTAGTGCTCAGCCGTGGGCAGGCATTGAGGTGTTCCACAGTCTGCTCAGGGACAGCTGGGGCTGGCCAGGTGCTGGTCCCACAAGCTTCTCCCTGGAGACTGAAGATTTGTCACTCCAGTTAGCACCTCCCTGGAGCAAGGTGACCACATAGCCTCCCCTCCCCAGGCAGCTCTGTCCACTAGTTCATGTGGGAGCGTGGCCCAGTGGCAGCCTGGGAAGAAGTTTTACAATGAAGTGATATGACATATTCACCATCATGCAGAGTGAGAGGGCAGGAAGCTCGTGGGCAGGTTTGAAATCATCTTTGAATGGACAGGAATTGCTTGTACACCTTAAGCAAGAGATTTCTAGAGTACTGGGGAAAATGGCCATTTCTTCAAAAGGAATATAAGTGACTGCCCACTAGACCTGTCTCCTTAGACTTTCTGCTTATTTTCT
This sequence comes from Petromus typicus, assembly GCA_004026965.1. NCBI lineage: Eukaryota > Metazoa > Chordata > Mammalia > Rodentia > Petromuridae > Petromus > Petromus typicus. Next base: position 5,505 of record PVIR01034456.1, read on the forward strand.
GTTCCTCTCCTTCCAGTTTCTTTCACCTACTCTGTTCCCTGGTCCCTTTACCATGCAAGTGGCACTGGTTCTGCTCCTGTGGTCTGTGGGGCCCGAGTTGCTGAATTTTTGTCCATGGTGGAATGTACTGGCAGTTAAGTCATAGCTGCTTTCTGTCTTGGGAGCTGTAGATTTGTGCTTCCGGTTATGGAAAGCCCCCATCTCAGCAGAGTTAAATATATCCCAAGCCAAAAGGAAAGGCACCAATTCCATAAGTATGAAAATAGTTGCTAGGAATAGGCAGTTGGTTTAAAAAAAAAAAAAGCATATTTTAATCATCCTTCTCTTTTAAACAGATTTATTGCCTTAAAGCAGGTTTAGGTTCATACCAAAATGAGTGGGAAGCACAGAGTTTCCACATACAACCCCCACCCTGCCCATACAGATGGTCTCACACTGTCAGTGTCACTGCTATGGCCCATAAGCCTATGTGGACACCTCATCGTCACCCAAAGTCTGGGATTCACATTAGGGTTCACAGTTGGCAATGTGTACTCTGTGGGTTTTGGGGATTGTGGAATGACAGAGTCCTGCTAGCTGTATCTTGCGGAGTGTTTTAGTGCCCTGGGGACCCTCTGAGCTTCTTACCCCTGCCAACCACTCATCTCTGTCTTACTCTTTCCAAGGGAGCCATAGGGTTGGAACCATGCAGCATGTATGTAGCCTTTTCTGACGGACTGCTGGTAGGTGGAGTTGTGCAGTTAAGGTTCCTCCCTGTCATTTTATGGCTTGGTGGGTCCTTGCTTTTTAGCACTGAATTGAATTCCATTGTCTGGATGTAGTACAGTTGGTTTATCCATTCACCTACTGAAGGACTTCTGGGATGTTTCCAACCGTGGGCAAGTCTGAGTAAAGCTGCTCCGAACATCTGTGTGCAGGATTTTGTGGGAACAGAGGTTTTCTGTTCAAACACACAATTGCTTCACTTCCATCTTTACATGACAGGAATTTGCTAATGGACTGTGCCCTGGTTTCAGCTGACTGACAGGCCCAGGGTGCTGTACTCTGGTGTTCTCTCTATTGATGCTTTATACTCGAGTGGCCTGAGGGCTTTGGGTCGTTGAGGTACAGACAGCTCACCAGCAAAAACGTACCTCCCCTGGGTGTAGTGTAGGTTACCTCACAGACCCAGCTGTCAACGAGGGAGGCTTCCTGTCCCTTCTGCACAGGCTCGGCTGTCCCGGCCTTCTCACCTCAGCTTCTAGCATTTCTCAGCTTAGGCCAAGAAGCCACACTGTTCATCAACTCCCCTGACCTTTGAACTTCAGGAGTCTGTGACCTCTCAGTTTTGGGGTGCATCTGCAGGGTTACACACACTGCTTCTGAATTACCTAAGGACATGGGCTCTTATTTCTGGGCACTTTAATGGCTGTCTTTCTGACTCTTAGAGAGAGAGCACTCCTGATAGAAGGTGGTGTTCAGCAAACCGTACACCCTATTCTTCACTGCCTGATGGATGTATACTGTTGATAGCAAGGTGGCTTGCGTAGTGTGAAACATTGTTATTAGCTGCGGTGACAGGAGAACAAAGAAGCCTTTCAGTGGGACTCTTGTGATGCCAGCGCCTTCCAGCATGCGTAGAGGCTGCTCATCCGCCCTGGGTGGTGGTTGTGACTCAGAGCCACGACTCTGTCAGCCTCTTCAGGGATGGCAAAACATGACCTGGGAACTGTGTGCTATCATCCCCCCCTGATCCATGAGAGTGATTATTGAGGATGACGAGAGCACTCGGCAGGGTTTGCAGAGGGACTTTGTCATGTGATCTGTAAAGAGCTAGTTAGACAGACCTTGGTACCAGAAAGCATTAAGATTGGGTTTTCCATGGGTTTTGGGAGTAGTTAAATTAGATGGAGCCCCCGTCAGACCGTGGCTTCAGAAAGTTATCTAGGGAGGATTTTGCTTTTTAAAGTGATACTGAAAACAGAACCCAGTGCCTTGCACACGCTAGGCCCGAGGGCTATAGCTTCAGCCCTTCTATGTGTTGCTTTTAACTAAGCGAGGTGGGACCCACAGTTTCTAGATAGGAAGACAGCGCACTAGGTGATTCTGACTTGTAGCAGAGCCCTGGGCTGGGCACCAAGTCCTGAGTCAGGTGTCTGGGACCAGCTGCTGCATGAACTCATTCCCCGATAAATTTAAAACAGCAAAAGATGCCCCTAGGTATCTTTCCTTGTGAGGGGTGGGTCCTGTGGGGAGAGCATTGTGGACAACAGCCTTCCTGACTGGATACCCTTCTTGGCACAGCTGGGAGGGACTGAGTGGCCCCAATGCAGACGGTCTCCCCTGCATTGCTGCCCTGTACACGCGCCAGTGCCCCAATGGTACACCAGTCCTAAAGTGGGAGAAAAAGTTGACCAAATGCCTAATCTTGTATCAACTTCATGCAGAAGAAATGTTAATATTTATAAACATTCACCACATTTGAAATGCATTTGAAGTCCAGAGTTTTCCGTTTTAGAACGATTTTGCAACAGTCATGACTCTTTTTTTTTGAGACAGGGTCTCGCTTTGTGGTTCAGGCTGGCCCTGAGCTCAGCTTCAAACTCACATCACAATCCTCCTGCCTCTGCCTCCCAAGTGCTGGGATCACAGGCGTGAGCCACCACGCCCAGCGCTGTGGTATGTGGTACTGGTTGCTGCTGGGTGTGGGTCTCCACGCCCAGTATGGTATGTGGTTACCGGGGAATCGAACCCGGGTCCTTGCGCTTGCAAGACAGGCGCCGGAACCACTGAGCTAACTCCCCGGCCCCAACAGTCATGACTCTTACAGAGAAATGACCGATGATTAATGATTGTTTATGACTGGATTTTTTCAAAAGCTATGTTACCAAAATTTCTCAGTTTTCATAGCAAAAAATCTTATTGGCTGAGGCGTGTGATGGATGTGAGTGTGTCTGATATCGGAGGGGGATGTGCTGGTAGATGTTTTACAGCTGTTTTAGGATGGTGACGGCGGCTGACTTGAGTCCCTGGCCCTTGCATGTTGGTGACACCTGCAGCAGCAGGATAGAGCCTGTGGACAGGGTAGTGAGTAGGGCAGCGTGACTTGCTGCTCTGACCTGGTGGGTGCGGTGGGTACCAGTGACTTCAGGAACACAGACACAGACAGTAGGGAGATGTACTAAAGTACCTAGGAAATGACAAGTCCGGGGCTAACGTTTTGTTGAAGGGATACATTTTAAAACACATTTTTTAGAGCAGTTTTAGTTTCCCAGCAAAACTGAATGGAAAGTACAGAGTTCCTACAAATTCCACCCAGCACACCTCCGCCCTCCCCATCCGCAGTGTCCCGGACCACGGTGATGACTTCATTAAGTGAACCCACAGTCCCTGGTGGACATCAGTTACTCGTGGTCCAGTGCCCCCACAGTAGTGTTGCCCAGAGTAGATCGGTGGCATAGTCACATGGAATAGGTTCACACGAGTCCTTGTACTACACCTGTCGTCCCTCCTTTCTCTCGGCCCCAGCAGCTCTGTTCTTTCTCCTGCTGCTTTAGTTCTGCCGTTTCCAAGATGTCCTAGAGCTGGGATCAGGCAGTCTGCAGCCTTTTCAGACAGGATTCTTGATTTAGTAATTTGCATTTAAGTTCCATCTGTGTCTTTTCATAACTATTGTGAAAAAATACATAAAACGTAAAATTTACTGTTTTAACCATTTTAAAGTGTACAGTGACATTTAGTGTATTCATAGTGTTGAGCACATGTCACCACCATTTATTCCAGAGTGTTTTCATTATTTTAAAATGAAGCTGTATATCCACTGAGTAGCAGACTTATTACACATATTATGGTGACAGCCCACCCTCCTCCCTGGCTTGGCTTTCTGTCTCCATGATTTTCCCTTCCCTAGGTACTTCATCTTAGTTTTGGTCACACAGAACGTGACCTGGTAGCCAACTCGTTTCACCTGGTGTAATGTCTTCCTAATTTATCCACACTGGAGCATGTGTCAGAATGCCATTTCTTTTTACAACTGAATTATATTCATTGTACAGATAGAGCACATCTCATTTATCCACTTACCTGTCTTTCTTGTTCCCACTTTGTGCTTGCAGAGAGTGATGGGGCCATGAACATGGCTACCTGAGTGTCTGATTGATGTCCTGCTTTCATGCTTTGGGGTACCCACCTTGGAGCGGAATTGCAGGATCATGTGGCAATTGTACATTTAGCTTTTTTTTTTTTTTCTTAACATTTAGCTTTTTTAAGAACTATTCACAGGCTGCATCATTCCATTTTTAAAAAATAATAGTCATCCTTACAATTGTGAAGTATATTACTTTTGTTTTCAATATAGTGTATTTAATTGTGAATTTATATATTATAACTTAATAATGGCTGTGTTTAACAATGGACAAGAAGATGCTGTACATTTCATAACTCTCACACAAGTATGTCCTCCAGAACTATGTAGTGTGTGCATGTGTGCATGTGCATGGGTGTAGTTTTTTTGTTTGTTTTTTAAAACACTGATTCCTGTAGGAGACAGAAACTGAATTGGATAAACAGTTTCAGGATGAGAGCAGGGGCTTGTGGCTTCTCGGATAGCCATTTAGAACTACCTGGGGACCTGCAGAGCCTCTCATGCACACTGAGGCCTCTATAGTTGCTGCACTGCCTTCTCTGGCTTCCCCTCTGCTTTTCACTTTCTCCTTTGAGATTTAGTGGTGTGAGACTGGTTCCAGAGGAGAAGCCATTTCTAGAGAGAGTAACTGTTGCCTCCGACATAGACATCTCCATGGGGAGGAGTTTGATTGTTTGATCCTGGGGGAACTGCTCAGCCAGGCTGCAGTCCAGCCATGTCATCTAGGGTCTGCGTAGCAGATGTGGTGTGGAGCTTAGACGATCTCAGTCCCAGGCGCCTGGGAGACGGGTGGGAGGGCCTCATGAGCAACCCTGGAACAGGCATGTGTGATGGTGACCGAGTCTAGCCCATGTGGATTGCCTGCTGGTCCTTGTGAGAGTAGCAGAAAAGATAGGGCTCTGTGTGTGTGTGAGATGCTATGTGGCATGTGTGTGAGGGAAAGGGATGCTGTCTCTGTGAAGTCCTGGTGCCATTTGCCTGGTGCCAGAGTCTGGGGACTTGTTGCTGTGCCAAACCCGCTTGTGGCAAGGTTGTGCCACCAGCAAGCACCTAACATCAGAGCTTTCTTCACTTAATTGTTTGACAGGTTTATTTTTGTAAGTGCTTTATTATTTTTTATGAGCTCCTAATTGCAGAAATCCAAGGAATCTACCCTTTGACTTAGTTTTTGGCTGGAGCAAACGATAAATGGTTGATGTGACACCGAGATGTGGAGAAGTCACAGTGTGACCAGTCTTCATCTGTGCTCCCCGTAGATCGTCAGCCGACATGGGCTGTGACCACTTGGAGACCTGGTGTGCTAAGCTCGGCATTCACCTTTTACTCTTCAAAGCCATTACTCAGTCACTTCCAAAGCCCAGAGCCCTGTTAGCTTAATCTTAGCCCAGATTTTGTAATCCATGTTTTAAAGACAGGTCGGAGGGCATCACGGTGGGGTCAGTGCTCCAGGGACCCCTGTGCTGCTTCCTGCCTGCTGTGAGCACCAAGTGCTGCCTCCCCACCCTCCACCCCCAAATGGCGGGCTGTGGCTCTGGCAGAGGCATGTGGTTCCCTGTACCTTCGCATGATCACATCTGGTATAGACAGTGCTTTAGTTCTAGGAGCCTCTTTTGTTTTCCACCTGAAAACAAAGCCTTTGGTTTGAGCCTGCTGTTAGAAAAACTTTCAGGTTTTCGGACTCAGTTTCCTTCCCTGCCAGGCACCCAGAGCTGGGGCTGGCCTGCAGCTGCCGTTGGCCCCTGCCCATATGGAGCTTCTTGGCACCAGGCTATTGACATGCCCCCTCCACACGCTGGGTTTAACTGTTCCCCTTGTTCCCATTGTCTTTAGAAGTTGCTTGAAGGCTGTGAGTAGTAACAAAGTGGGCGTAGTCATTGTAGGTAGCATTACTTTGTCATGGAGGAGGCTCTGTGATGGGGGCTTTGACCAGGCGGTGCTCCTGCTCCTGCTCTTCCCCGACAGCCGCACAGCTGATGGCTGTGGCTGTAAACTGCACTTGTGCTGGAGCAGGCCTCCAGCTCTACTCCCTTTTGCCCTACTTGGGTCTACTGGGTCTCCTGCAGTCCTTGGTCCTCCCACTCATGTTAAAAAGGCGGGAGTACTGGTATTGTCCCTAAGCCTGGCACTATCCCTGAGAGCCACAAAGGATCTCTGTAGCTAATAGACATCTCTGGCCACAGACAGAGGCTCTCTGTGTGCCCCCAGAGTTCCAAGAAGAGTCCGCTCAGTGCCCCACACCGAAGTGTTAGTGAGCTCTCCAGGGTGCACACAGGGGGCTAGTGTAGAACTCCTTTGTTCCTGGTTATAGCTTGTGCATCTGCGGGTGGAGACCCTGCCCTCAGGCCGGGTGGGGGGGCACTGAACAGGCTCTTATGTTGCCTTGTGACCCTGGGATAGCCACCCTGGGGGTGCTGGGGCGTGGTCCCATAGCTCCCTGCATCTGAGTGCTGCTGTTCAGAGGCAGCTGGCTCATCACAGGACTGCCTGTGGGGGGGTGGCCAGTCTGATGTGCTTGTGCAGCACTCCTGAGGGGCAGTGCACCTCCACCCCCTTCCCAGCCATCTCGGGGCCAACCTGGGGAGGAGCAGTCCTGCAGTCAGGACCTCTGGGTGGGAAGAGATAGGATTTACTGGGTTCTTTATGGGTGGATGTACGTTACCCAGAGTTTTTACTTGGTGAGGGGGATAAAGCATGGGTGTAATACTGGTGTCAGTCTCAGTTAAAATCTTTTAGCTTGTTTTCAGTCTGTCACCCAGTGTGTCCCATGTTAGGGTCCGGCAGGTGTGATTCCCAAGGGCGTTGTGGCACAGATGGACTCTGTAGGCACACGGAGAGGCAGGAACTCAGGCATGTTACTGCTCCCTGGCCAGTTATGGCCTTAGCTTCACTTAATCCTCACAGAGCTAGTGTGAATCTCCTCTTAACAGTGAGCAAACTGAAGTGCAGAACGCTTGTCGAGTTCCGAGAACAGCAGCTGGACCCTGGCGGGGCTGAGATGGAGCTGGATCTGCAGAGCCCTGAGAGTCAGCTCCACCGCTGCACTGCTTCCCTCCTGGGATTCGGTCAGGGGCCCCCAGAGGTGTCCCAGGTGTCAGGCGGGGGTGAGGGAGAAGCCCCTGTGGCAGTCAGCACCTTCCATGCCACCGAGCAGCAGGACCTCAGCCAGCTCTGAGCCGGGAGCTGGTCCTCCCTGCGTCGGTTCCCTCATGGCTGGGCAGATGTGTGCGTGAGGTTTGAGTTTGGGTTTCATATTTATTATTCTTTAATTTTTATTTTAGGACATAACTTGGCAAGATGAACACTCTGCCCCTTTCTCCTGGGAAACAAGGGTAAGTTGGATTAAATTTAGATGCATTTACCCCTTTAAAAAGAAACAATAGCCATACATTTTCTTTCAGCATTTGTTGGGCCCGGAGGCTGTAGCCCCACTGCTGTTTGAGGGGAGAGGCCCGTTATGTAAGGAAAGAGGGCTGTGGGGTGTTAGCAGACTCTGTGGTTGGTCCAAAGTCATGGTTACAGTTGGTACTGCCAGCCAGGCCACTGATGGCCCCCGCGTTTCTGATGTGTCTCCAGCATCCAGTGGCCTGGTCTCAGGGCCAGACCTGGGGGCATCTCTTAGCAGGTGTCCCTGCCCACTTGCACTGGGGACCTTGTGGCCCTTCCCCTGGCACAGAGCATTGAATTGTCTGAGGCTTGTAGATGCCAACCTGGTCCATGTCCTGGCTCCTGGTCATCGTCTTCACCATGTGCTCGCCAGAGTAGTGAGTCTCATGCCCAGTTGGCTTCACTTTCTTTGCTGTCCCTAAGATGTGGGTTCATGAGCAGGACCGTGACTAAGGCAAGAGAATAGGGGAAGGATCAGGGTTTCCTGAGTACTAGGACATTCGGTACTGTGTGTGCCCAAAACAGGGGGGGTCAGTCCAGGGCTCAAGCACCTATGTTGTAAGGGCCTCGTTTCCCGGGCTCTCCCTTGTCCGAGGTGAGACAAGCCCTGAGGGTGTCTGTGAGGGCTCCACGAGGCCTCACACTCATTAGGAGCTATGTCCTCACGTGTCCCCAGAGTTCAGGTGGGTGACACAGCCACTAGCCTGTGCCCACAGAGCATTTGGCACACAATTGCTGATGCAAAACTGTACGTGAAGCTGGTCCTGCAAATGGACACCTGGGGCAGTTGAAATTATTCCTGTGTGAGAGATGGCTGGGGACACAACAGTGTGTTCTGCCTTTGTCACACCACTCCGATGAGTCCTAAACATCCAAGGTGCAAACGTCTGTGACTAGTGTATCTCTTTTTGAATTTCTCCTGGAGATGAGCAAGGAGCCCAGGTGTGTGCAGAGGACAGGTGCGTGGGAATGAGCTGGTGGGAGGTGGTGTCCCCAGTGCCTGGACCCAGGGGGAATGGTGACAAGTCTGGGCTGGACCCAAGATGTCAGGAGCAGAAATGACAGTGGGAGGCAAACCCACAGTAGCCTGTGTCTGCTAAGTTCACAGAGTATCTACATCCCCAGTCCTTTTTATTTTGAGGCAGAGTTCATGAAGTTGCCTACTCAGGACTTGAACTTGTAGTCCTCCTGCTGTGATACAGATATGTGCTGCCATGTCCAGCTTGAAAATGCCTGTTTCTTTCTCAAACTGTCTGTCCCTATCTACGCTTTTCTTCGTGATCTCTCAAGGTCAGAGTTAGTGGAATGCAGCATTGGAGCCGCTGTTGGTGACATTGGAGGTGCTAAGTTTCAGAGTCCAGGCCTCCTTGTGGTGCCCCTGCACTTCAAGCTGTTGGCTACACTCCTCTAAGGACTTGAAGATGACCAGGAACATCTCTGAGAGCCACAAACAGGGGGTGTGTTAGGAAGCCAGGCCCTGGTCTCTATATCTGGACTGCAGATACAGACACTGTTTGTGGCCATCCTGCAGAGGTTGCCTTCCCTGGTCTGTTACACGCTTCCTGTGGCCGGTCACTGGAGCAGCCTTTACTCTGGGACCTGCAGTTGAGCAGGGCTCAGCAGGGCTGTTCTCTTGGTGTTCCCGACTGCAGCCACTCATTGTCACCTAACACCTGCATCCACCTTACTCATGTGTCAGGGTAGGGCTGGCAGTCTGCTAGGTCACATCCCCAGCTGGCCATGGCTTCAGCTAGCCAGCTTGGGCTTCCACACCCAGTGTGGGTGGAGCCAGATGCCTGCTGCTTTGTCCTGCTGGTCCAGTCAAAGCCGAGCAGCCACAGCCTCAGGGTGAGAGAAGCGTCCAGTCCTGATGCAAGAGTCACAGTGTGGCTGTGAGTAACGTGGAAGCCATGCCACTCCGCGTGGTTGCTGGTCCTGATCTTCCTCCTCTGCTATTTATCTGTCATCATCAGTGTTTAAATTCTTATTAGCTGTGATAAAAGACATACTGTATATCATAAAATTTACCCTGTTCATCCGTCTTATTTTTAAATTTTTTTTGGTGCTGGGCTTTAAAGCGTGGGGCCTCACATATGCTAGGCACATCTCTACCCCTGAGCTGCAACCCCCTCATTAACTGTGTTTAAGTGCACATTACAACAGCATTTATATATTACGTTCACATTGTCACATAGCCATCACCACTGTCCGTCCCCTGGACTCTTTTTTGTTGTTGATATAGAATCACACATATTTACAGAGTGCAGAGAGATTTTTAAAATCTGTATACTTTGTGGATTGATTAAATCAAGCTAGCTAACACATCCGGAGCTCTTTTTGTCTAGCAGAGCTGACTTCGTACCTGCTGAACATCAGCTCCCCAGCTCTGACAGCCACTGTAGGAGGGAGGTTTGGAGGGAGGCCTGCCTGTCCCAGAGGGGATGGTCACAGTTGTCATCTTTTCCACTCATCTGTAAGCTTGGCAGACATGTGCCCCTGGGGACCCATTGCATTCCTCTCTCATGCTACTGATATTTCAGAGGAAAAATCCTAGCACACAGAGTGCTCCAGACAGGGAGAGCAGAAGAGGAGAGATTCTTTGCATTCCCCCAGGCGGTGTGGGCCCAAGGTCTGAGGGTGCCTGTGGGGAAGGACAGGCAGGGCCGGCAGAGCTGACCCTGGGGCTCACCTGTCTTCCTCCCCAGCTGTCCGGCTTCTTTATGTTCACTTGATGTTCAGCTATGTACTGGGGGTCTGTACTTGAGATGGAAACATGGAATGTCTTTTCTTTGTCCCTGAGAAAGTACTGCCCAGATGGCCCACTGTACTGCCCCCTGCAGGTCCTGGCCTGCATGCGCTGCTCAGCTTGTTCAGGACCCCAAATGACGGCACCTTCATCATCTTTGTACCCCTGGGCTCCCTGCCAAGTTTTGGGCGGCAAACACAGGTATATTATGTGGCCCCTGCTTGCTGTCCAGCCCTGGGACGACCAGTCCCTGCCCAGTGTGTTCTTGGCCTGCTAGAGCTACTTTTCCCCACCTGGCTGCCACTCTTCTGATTTTGTGGTTCTAGCTTTTCACATTCTCCTTCTTCCAGCTATTTGGAGCGGAGGAGGGAAGGATAAACCTTGCACATTCAGCGAGTTCATTAGGCTCTGTCCAGCACACTGCAGTGTTTTCCAGTGATGCTTCTATAGCCTTTGTTCCAACAGTTCAGACCTGCCTGAGGCTGCCAAGCCAAACAGTTGGTTTTGGCAACGTGGACTCCCCCTTTACTGAAATGTTACACATTCCTCTCTAGTGAGTGGGACACGAAAATAGATCCTGGGCTCTGTTGTGGTTTTGCTGTTTTTAGAATAGACGTGGCCAGTTGAGACCTGGCTCCCAGATGGGCCAGCTAACACCCAGCCTAGCTGGACTGAGGCCTCCGGGGCGGACTTCCTGAGCTCAGTGAGTCCTTGGGGTGCATGGGCGGGGGGGTGGGGCAGTGGAGAGCAAAAACATAAAGCGGCAGAACTTGCTTTGACGTAGCAGACAGGCGTGACACTGCTCCGTGTGGCCTGTACAGTGGTGTTGCCATTGTGTGTCTGGGAAAATGGCTGCTTTCTCCACTTTACCAACGTCCATTCTTGTTAGAGGTCCTGGGTCTTTCAGGCCCGGCAGTGATGCACCCACCAGGGTTTGGAAATCCTAATAACAGACCCTTTTCCTGTGGTTGAGACCCCTCAATCAGTATGATCGAGGAGGTATGTTTCTAAGGAGACTATAGATAAACTTTATTTGCAAAATGAAGAACATAAGGGAGAAGGAAGTAAGTTTATTAGTTCTTGTTTTCACCCATCGTCATCTTCAAAGACCTTAAAACAGACCGCTGCTCCAGCCAACTCAGACTCCCCGGTCTGATGACACCTTCCCTGAGGCTGCAGCCCGAGGCCTCCACTAATGCCCGGAGGCCTTACTGTTTGGGGTGTCACCCTGACCCCTCCAGCAAGGCTGTGACCCTTGACTGCTGTGACTCACTTCCTACCCCACGCTCAGCCACGTTAACAATGTTATTTCCACCCTTCATAGGTTTCTAAGCCGAGGTCCCACTGGAGAAATTGCTGATCCTTAAAACACTGGGATTTGA